>CAUYPK010076489.1:0-48017 GCA_963574355.1 Loris lydekkerianus
CCCGCTCTCGCTCTCTCCCCCCCCTCTCGGCGCCCCTCGCTCCCCCCGCTCGCTGTCCGCTCTCTCTCTCTCTCTCTCCCGCCCTCTCCCTCTCCCTCTCTCTCCCTCCTCTCTCCTCCTCTCTCTCTCTCTCTCTCTCTCTCTCTCGGTCTCTCCTCTCTCTCTCCATCTCTCTCCCCTCTCTTTCCTCTCTCTCTCTCTTCTCTCCCCCCTCTCTCTCTTCTTTTCTCTCCTCCTTGGTGATACTCTGCAGCATCCCTCCCTCACCAATAAAAACCTTTCCTACAAGCCTTGGTGGTTGTGCGATCTCTGCCAGTCGAGTGCCCCCCTCCCATCCCTTTCACTCAGTCTCTGCCTACCTACCTGCCTATCTAAAAAATGGCAGACTCATGACAAGGACCTGCTATAAAAGTGAGAAAACTTCTGCCTCCGTCCTCTGTGACAACAAGAACCCCCACTTAATTTTATCAAGCAAACAGGTGAGAGCAAGGGTAATGAAACAACAAGAAAAGCAATATTCACCTGAGGTTCAACAAGCTAATCTCTCAAAAAGTAAGTTAAACCTCTTGTTTCTCCCTTGACTTGTTTTATTTGAAGTAATGAATGTTGTTTCTTAAAAAGAGTATCCCTTTACTTTAGCTCATTCTCCTCTGACTACTGAGTCCCAGATGAGACCAGTTTTGCCCCAGCTGCTGCTCTTTCCTATGACTTCTGAGCTCAGCCCAACTGGCTGTTCTCCAGTTATTGAAAACTGGTCCCTTATGAAAAGGGCCAGTTACTTTTTGTTATGTAGGTCTGATCATTCTCTGAAATAATCTGACTCTGTTCAATTGCTCTTTGTAGCATTTTCTTACCTGAGTTCTTGTGTGTTTGATTTTAATTTGAACAGGATCCCTCAGATCCTGGATGGTCATGTTTCCAATGCTGCATGCCATCACATAACTCACTAAGGTTTTACTTTGGAGTCCTACGTCCTTTGGAAGATAAAAAAAAAAAAAAAAAAAAAATGCATGTGTTAGAAGGCATACACTTTTATTTTACTTTGGTGCTCCAAAATAAGCAAACTGTCAGCAATTTTTACACTCAAGATCTTCAATTCTAGAACATCCTGTTTATAACATCAAATTGCTGGCTTTCCTGAAGGAGCTTTGCTATTTCCCTTGTTATAATAAATACATTGAGGGAATGTTATGAGTCAATATTGTAGGGCAATGTTCATAAAACTCCATTCTTGATTGCGGTGACTGATGTCAGCCAGTTAACATCTGAAACAATGCAAGCCCATAAATAATATAAACTCATAAAAAGCTGTGAAACAATTAGATCATTTCCCTACTCTACAAAATAGATGAAGTGCTTTTCCTTTAGAGAAGTACGAAGGAAATATGGTGTGGAAAATAAAAAGCAATTCATTTTTGACATCCATGCCAATAGGCTGACGTGCTGACTAACTTACACCCAAGTGTAATTTAGGATGCTTGCCAGCATCTGCGGAGTCCACCTCGGTGGAAGGCTATCAGGAAATGAAATCTATGCCACATCATGATTTGGACCAATATTGTTTCTTCCCCTTGTGTTTGTTGTCAAACCTCCTGAATTCCTCTCCACTCTCCACATCACAGCTTATAAATCAGTTGTTTTGGAATACCTGACTGATTTCTTGAATTCCAAACAAAACTCAACATCCAGAATATAGCTTTTTATTAGTTTTATGTAGTGGTCATTATCAGTCAAGTCAGCTATCTGGTAATGCCCAGGCTTTCATTAAAAAATACTCCCCTTATCCATGATGGTGGGGAGCTACCCATGGAACCCTTAATACTTTTTTCACTATGCTATCAATTTAAAACCAAACATGTGTTTCCTACTATCGACTTTGGCAGATCTTGAAGAAGGAGGACATGAGGAGGTGGGAAAGAAAAGTAAAACAATAACAGATTCTTACAGCTCCGGGAATTGTCTCAGACCCTTCCCAAGTTCACATTTGATGACACCTTTGCATTTCAAAAGCCTTCACTTTCAATAATTTTAACAAGAGCAATGGTATGTATTCATAGCTGTAAAATCTGATAAATTATATGTTTTTATATGAAGTATACAAATTATAAGATTTTTACGTAGCTTATTCCTAAAACATTTGTTGACAAAATTTTTAAATTTTGGAGTTAATTGCTATCGAAGATTCCATGGTGTTCCCTTCCCTTATGTATAAGCTACTTGGCCGTTCCTCAATACAATTCATTTGTACAATACAATTGTTTCTATTAGAAACAATTCTGTTTGGCCTGAGACTTGCTGTTTTCTGTTATGTAGGTCACATTGTTTGATATACATGGGTATCTTGAATTTAACAGATAACTTTTATTTTTTAAAAAACGGCTGAGCAAAACTGCTCAAGATTGTATTTACAAAGGCATCAAGAGGTCACCAGTGTTTGCTGGCAGTGGGCCTGTTAGTATCTAGAAATGATGCCAATAAAAATGATAATATGTGCTCAGCACAATGCCATCTAACTCTGCGGAAGTGTGGAGGCCAAAGGTCACTTGAAATACTAATGGGAAAACTGATTAAAGCCAAGAATGCTGTTCACTATGTAAACAGAGCTTCCTGCTAAATTTAAAAAAAAAAAAAAATCTTTTCCTTTGGTGTACAATTTCTTTAATGGTCTACATGACTAGGGTACATAAAATATTTAGCAAAAGGAATAAATAGTAACTTCTTTGCTAATTCAATTTCTAAGTGTATCATGCACGTCGTAGCCTATTTTAAAAATTATAATCAATATATCTTTTAATAAGCATATTATTATCAGAAATAAACAATTATATTAGAAATTTTTGTTTCTAAAAATATAGTAGATTCATTTTTCAAAAACTCCCAATATATTTCAAAAGAATCTAAACTTCTATTTTTATCTTAGAGCAAAGAAACTTCACTTGTAGTGAACATTAATTTAATGAATGCTTACCTGGAACAGCCCAGTTTTGTTGAAGAAGGTAAACTGTGCTCTTCTAACTAATACAGAATTTTCTGGACTTAAATTCTCAAGTAGGTTTGGAGGCAAAATTACAGAAGCCAGTGGATCCATTTGTCTGTTCTCAAAATCCATCTGTCACACACATAGAGATGTATTGGTTGAGTAATCGCACCTACTTGGTAATGACAACTCAATCCACATGCTGAGTAAGACGAGAGAGCATTGCCAAGCATCAAGTTAGCTAAGACTGAGGCTTCCCTTTATCTGTACAGCAGTCGTTCAACTCCCAGATAAACCCCCTACAAACAGAGCCGTGGATCTCATTTAGTGCTTATGTGAAAAAGGAGACAATGCATTGCTTTTAACCAAGACTGAGAAATCTATAAATCAGTCAACATTTTCAAATGCAAGAATTACATTTAGTATGATCAGATTTTGAGGTTTTCTAAAGACACTGAATGAAAGATAAATTCCAGAGAAAAACAGAGAGAGAGAGACACTAAAGTTAATTTGCTGACTGCAGAGCCTGAGTTATCTCTGCAAAGAGACAACAACTGAAGTTTCACGAATGCTCTCGGACATCATTTTTCCTGAAACCATAGCTCAGGCCAAAAGGTGCTTTCTTGCCAATGGTCTTGGAATGAGATGGAGGTTGATCAAGTTTCCACTTACAATTATAAAACAGAATTACTCAAAAAGCCTGTAGTCTACAGTAAAAAAAAAAAAAAAAAAAAAAAAGGTCTTTTCTGTATTCTGATTGCAGATTTTTTATATTTTCAGTTTGACCTCTCTCTACTGTTGAATGTTATGCTCCACGCATACACTCCGCCAGGTCAAGAATGATGCTTCATTCATTTTGTTTGCCCTGGTGGCTAAAACTGTCTGGCACACAGTAGGAACTTGAAAATTACTGGCTGAAGTGTCTCTTCAACATGTCAAGGAAGCATTACGCTCTCCCCAGCCTACTTGTCCATGCGTGCTGTCATCTGCATTCTAAGACTTCCACATCATTTATTCTCCAAGTGTGATCTGCAAACCACCAGCATTAGCAACACCTGGCAACTGGGTAAAAGTGCAAATTTGGAGGGCTGACCCAGGACCTATTAAATGAGAAACTCTGGGGATAAGGCCTAGCAAACTATCTTAACAAGTCCTGCAACAGATTCTAATATTCAGTTTGAGAACCACTAGAATCCTCCCTGCTTCTCTTTACCTTTGGGTCCTTAAGAAAGCTTCCTTGTGATTGAACTGACCCTCACCCTTACCTATAAGACAGTGGCCCTACTCATGCTTTCAGACCTAGCTACAGCGCCACCTCTTGCAGAAGTTCAGCTAGCCACCCTGGCATCAATCTGGATACTCTGCAAGACCTTGTAGGTACTGCTTATAGTTAAACTGTTCAGAGTTAATCAGCACCTATTGGACTGATTTCTTTGCAGTTGCCATTGCTAAGTGATTAGCAAGTTTTTTATATTTTAGTTAATTAATTAAAATTAAAGAAAATGTTGACTCGTTACCTGAAAATAGGATTCATTATTGCTTGGAAGACCAATGCTAAAATTTGAAATTCCATTTGTTCCTGGGGACAAGGATGATACTCCAAGAGCCAGATTCCGAGTTGTGATATTCACATGTTGTGTGCTATTGAGATCTATCTTGAAGGCCAATTCATCGATTGTTTTTAAAGCTCTAAAGAAATGATAACGATACCACTGTTAAGAAATACAAAGGTACATGAACATATGTGGTTTTCTGTGTGGTAAAATACAAACCACATAAAATTGTATTTTAATTTTCTGATCTCAACACGAATACCCACAAAATTACTCCAAAACATAATAATATCAGTTAAAACAGACAATCACAGTGATGGATGCATCTCAAGAGAAATATCTGCCTTAAGGAAAATCAAAAGCTAAGTTTTTCTGAAAAGATATATATATATATATATATTTTTTTTTTATTGGCTTGGGATGGTGGCTTATGCCTATAATCCCAGTGCTTTGGGAGCCTGAAGTGGAAGAATTGCTTGAGGCTAAGAGTTCAAAACTGGCAACATAGCAAGACCTCATCACTACAAAAAATTAAGGTAAAAAAATTAGTCAAGCATGGTGCTGCATGATTACAGTCCCAGATACTTGGGAGGCTGAGGCAGGAGGATCACTTGAGCCCAAGAGTTGGAGGTCACAGTGAGCCACTGCACTTCAGCCTGGGCAATAGAGACCCTGTCGCTAAAAAAATGAAAAACGAATATTATTTCTCATTCATCTTAGCCTTTATTTCCTTCCATGAAAAATACCCTCCCTACCTTCTAACATACTGAGAATCAAAGGAAATAATGTGGTGTTTTATGAACTGTAAGACACTATAAAAATGTTTACTAATTTTTAGAAAAAGTATATTAGAGAATATATTTTTAACAAATATGAAACTTTCATCAAAAAATGTGGTTGAAAAGAAGGAATAAAAAAAATGTTAAAAACCTCAATATAATATACTAACTGAAATAACTACAAACATATTGAATTTTTTAAAAAAATGAAATACTGATTATGCTACATATATAGTTTATAGTAAACCATTTTAAAATTGCACATGAACATATATAGGATGTCCATATATATATATATATATATATATATATATATATATATATATATACACACTTTTTTTTTTTTGCCAGTTAACAACTATAATCGTTTTTTTCAAACTGTATTTCTCAAACAATAAAATAAAATAAAGAAGTTTAAACTTCCTGCTATGAATGACCTTGCAAACTATCAATGTATCTTTTAGAAATTTGAATCATAAAGTCTGGGCACGAAGAATTCAGACAGGTGAGAAATTATATAACATCATATCCACCTAATAAGTATTCCAAAAAAAAAGAAAAAGACTTACTCAGAAGAAGACTTAAGCAAGTCACTATCTGAACTGCTTAAAATATTAGAAAATATATTCATTAGAGTTGAGCCAAGTGTTATATCGATGTTTTCTTCATTATTCACAATTCTTTTGACCTGTTCCACGATGCTGGTAATATCAGCTGAGGTCAAGTTCTGCCCATCAGCAGTCATATTTAAAATCTCATTGGCAACTTCATTTGCTTCCGCTAAAAAAAAAAAAAAAAAAAAAAAGGTAGAAGACAGAACATACAACATTTTACCTGCATATTTTGTACATCTCTAAGGATTTAAAGTACAATATGATATTCTACTTCAACGTTGAGGGTTCCTGTGTGTACTCTCTTTCACTATCTTCACAGGACAATAACACAGTAGAACCTAAGTTGACCAACCATGGGACTGTAACAAACTAGCCACAATACAGAGGTGGTCAGTATAAGGAGCGAGGCCTACTCTCCTGACATGTGAATGTGGTCAAAGTCCAAATGAATGACCTATGAAAATTAGGTCAACTTAAGGAGAAGTAATGCAGGGAGGTGGTCAACTATGAAGGTTCTACTATATTACTTTTCTTTTTTTTCAAAATATTAAACAGGTACATAGATTACATCACATTGGTTACATAGATTACTTTTGTAACAACTGCATCACAGCTATAAACGTGCCCATCACCCAAATAGTGCTCATCATACCTGTTCGGTAGATACTGGCCCATCCTCTCCTCCGCCCTCCTCCCAGCTTGATTTCTACTTGAGTTTTACTCCCCTCTGTGCACGTGTGTTCTAGTTTAATAGCAAGTACATATGGTGCTTATCCATTCTTTAGATACTGCACTTAGGATAATGGTCTCCAGTTCTATCCAAATTGTCGCAAAGGGCATGAATTCATCCTTTTCATGACTGAATAGTACTCCATTTCTTTTTTTCCCCAAGTTAACATGAGGGTACAAACAACTAGGTTACAATCTTTGCATTTGTTAGGTAGAGTCCCTCCTGTGGTATGTCCTGCACCTAAGAGGTGTTCCATACACCTTACATTGTGTCCATCAAGTGGGAGGACTCCCCCCCTTCTTTAGTCCCCCTTCCCCCAATGTGAACTGAGTTCAGTTCCTCTCCCACGTGGATGTGCATTAGATCATCCAGTGGCTTCGTATTAGTGTTGAAGTGCTCCTTTCTTTATACACAGAGACTAACTTCCCTCTAAAAATAACTTGGAAGGTCCAATGACCACATATTGTTCTAAGAGAAATGCTCTCAGAATCACTGAATAAGTATATATTTGCAATTTTAAAACAAAATGAAATTACAACACTGATACCAGTATCAATTTATGTATTAGTTTAAAGTCTTCTCCATAATTTCCTTACTATATCCAATCTCTTTCAGAATGAATAGAACAGAAAGTTAGAATGAGGAAAGAAACGTATTTTCTGTCTTAATGAAACAATCATTTGCCTGATTGTTAATACTGAAGTAGTATTATATAGTAGAAGAACAGGTCTGAAGACAATGAAAATGATGAAGCATTTCGTTCATGCTTCACGACAATGAAAATGATAGAGTCATTTCGTTTTATCCTTGAGAACTAAAGAAAAATTGCTCACTTACGTAAACAGTTAGAGATATCAGGGGGCCCCCAGTAGGCTGAGGCGTTGGCTGCACTGTAATGACTATAAAACAAAAAAGATATTGTAACTATGGTGTAAATGACAAAATATATGAATAAGTTTTAGAATTTGCCTTGATATCTAGGTAAATTTCATTTGTAAGTAAAACTGTAATAATTTAAAATAAATCTCATACAAAAAATTCTTACTGGGAAAAAAAATCAGTAGCATACATCATGGACAGAAGTAATTTAAGAATTTGATAGGTAAAATCTGATTTTTCTTTATATAAACCTGTAAAGGAGATTGTAATCCACATTTTATTGATAAGGAAATGGATTTAAGTCAAAGAATATTCCAAGGTCACACACCAGGAAGAGGTGGAGTCACAGTTCGTGCTCAAGTCCATAAATCTTCCAAGCTAACCTTTCCTTCCTACCAAGTGTCAAACACAGCAACAGATACTTAAACTTATGTAGTTTGCATTTCTGAATTCCCTCCAAGAAAACTCTAATTGGGCCTGGGAAGGAGGGGGAGGCACTGAATTTGACTGTCTATTCTGCGAATCCTTGCCATAGTCCTGTCTCTTAGGGTTCTGGTCAACATTTAGAAAAATCTATATCCTGACAATTTCCCTCAGCAGATCACCCAACCTGGATCTCATCTTTATTTGCTCTCTGCCTCTTCTCCCACCATCACAATAATCACTCAAAATAGTTGAAAAGTTTTGGATTTTCCAGTGCATGTTGCAAAGCTTTCAGGGGGCTAGGTTCATCCAGACAAGGTGCTGGCTCTGTTGCTACCCTTTGGTTTCAAAATTCCTCTATCTTTGTTTGGAGAGGACTCGATTAGCAGATGGCTGGGAGGGAAACAGTGTCTTTCTGGATAAGTTATCTACTTTATTTCCCAGGAGAGTATGATTAGGCGTGCAGACACACAGATTCCTGCCCTTCTTTCCACCCAGTACACATGCAAGAGAACTCCTATGCAGCAAATGTAACCCTGAGAAGGTAAGTAATGGAGAGTTTTGCAGGCAAGAGCCAATGAAAGCATTACCATGTCCGGAAAGCAGAAAACTCAGGCTTGTCTGGACATTCTAAGGAGTATTCAGAAGGTACGATGTTTGGCCAGAGATAGCCTTTGGGTTCCTCCTCAGCAGGACATGAATCTACATGAAAATGAGAACCAACCAAATATTCATTCATTTTTTGAAGTTAAAGTTGCAGATGAAAGCAAAAGGGCAATCCTGTTAATTAGGCATTTATTTCATGTAATACTAAAATACTAGTGTTTTATGTTCACAACATGTAAAAAAATGAGAAATTAGGAAAACAAGCATTGAATACATTTCAGAGATGAAAAGAAGTATATCTTTCAAAACCGTTAAATGAAAAACGTTACATGAGGATAAACATGAAACATACATTATCATTCTAATGCAAATCATTTGCAGATAAAATTAGTAAAATAAATTTTATTTGAAAATTAAACACTATATGGAAAACGAAAATAATCCTGAAAAATTCGAAATCTCATTTGATCTTTTTAAAAAGGGGAAAGCAGGGCAGCACCTGTGGCTCAGTGGGTAGGGCGCTGGCCCCATATACAGAGGGTGGTGGGTTCAAACCCGCCCCTGGCCAAACTGCAACAACAACAACAAAAAATAGCCGGGTGTTGTGGCAGGCACCTGTAGTCCCAGCTACTTGGGAGTCTGAGGCAAGAGAATCGCCTAAGTCCAGGGGTTGGAGGTTTCTGTGAGCTGTGTGATGCCACGGCACTCCACCGAGGGCAATAAAGTGAGACTCTGTCTCTACAAAATAACAAAACAAAACAAAACAAAGGGGAAAGCCTGGAAAATAGCATATTGATCCTATCATCATTGAATTGTCAGCATATTTTATAGAAATACTCCAGCTGCTCTGAGATTATCCACTGCCTGGAAGCTTACCAGGGAAATGGCAAGAAGACATCTGTGAGCAAATTCCATGCCTTATCCTCCCTTCTTTATCCCCAAATTTATCCCACTTTTTCTTTGAAACTCTCTGGGAAAGTGTCACAACATAAATGATTCAGATTTCACAATTAAAAAAAAAAAATCAAAGTAATAGCAATCCATAAGCAACAATAAGTTGACTGAAAAACAGCAAGTTATACTAGATTACCAGGAACCAATATTATAGTCAAAAATTGGAAATCCACAGAACTTTCCCAATTAAAGTTTAAGCTTTAAAGTGGTTCAATTTGGCCTTTTATTTCTAAATTGGCAGAAAGTAGAAACTTCTCCATAGACCCATTTGCAGGAAATCAATAAAATATAGAGTTTAATTTAAGTGGCATAAATTAAATGTCCAGAGGAATGCAAGAGAGAGTTGTCCTGGGATCCTCTATCCTCTGAGGACAAAGGGTAGCTGGTCCTTCCAGGGCTCCTCAGCCAAATATAAACTACCATTTGGCAAGCTCCTTCTTTGCAGAGACTTCTGTATGGAAAAGAGTAACAGGCCCTGCTTTCCCTACTCCCCAAAGCACTGTTTGTTAGGTAGCAAGAGGCTACCTAACAGAGGCTTCCCACAGAGGCTTAGAAACGGTTTATTATCATCTTTATTATTACTTGCATTCATCCATCTCTGTGAGTTCTCTCTAATCACATACATCGGCACAATGGAGATCGCCTGGTTCTTCACTACGCTGTGTTTCTGACTTTAGCCACAATTACCTTCCTCCAGGCTGAGGAATATTTGCTTCCTCTACTTCAATCTCCTGATCGTAAAATGTCAATGTTTTCTTTTCTTTTGTTCTCTACTCATATACTGATTCACAATCATGCAACAACAGTACAACAATTAGTTCCTGTTGTCCATATTTTTGAACATTTGTCTTTCTAAAATATTCCCATCAAGATTCATTCAAGAAATTACTCAACAAGTATTCAAGTCCCAGGGAATGTGCTGGGATCTGGGGGCAGGTGGGAAGTAAGAATTAAAAGAAAAAACAAAACATGATTTTAAGACAGAAATTATTTAAAGAAAAAATATATAAGAACATAAATACATCCAGTCAAATACTAGGGACTTCTAATGTGTATAATGCTGTATCCTGACGATATGAAGTGGAGGCTTAAAGGTGGTGATGTCCATGTATACGTGATGATCTCAGAAAAGGCTTCATAGAACAGGTGACTCTGGATCTGTCTTTAAAGTTAGACAGGTGATAATCTGGTGGACAGTGTGAGTAGAGAAGAGCAGTATAGGCCAAGACATATTACAGACATGGAAGGGAGTATGGCCTATTCAGGGACGTGGAGGTAGTGCCACATGTGTGTCTGGAGATTAGGATGTGAATGATATCCAAGTGAGACTTTATTCTAGGTCTAAGAGAACACCCACCTTCCTCGTTTATGTCTACAAAGACAGTGGAATTGTTACCACAGAAAGGAAACATAAGAAAAGGACATGTTTTATAATGAGAAAGTGCCTTCTATATTATCTACCACATTAGAGTTCATATATGTCCTATATGAACATATATATATATATACTCCCTTCATCCCTGAATTTGAAGCCAATGATGATCAGGATCAAGGTTATTCTGGCATTGTGCTCATATGCATGTATTATTAATATTTTCCAAATATTGAAATATTTTGATAAAGTATCAAATATTTGAAAAATTGATAAAGTATCAACTGTCATCTGCCTACTTCATTCCCTTGCATTCCTTAGGTGCTGAGCTGATTCCTTTTTGTTTTTTTTTTTTTGCTGTTTCACTTATTATAAGATCATCACTAGGATAAATTTCATCAACAGAAAAATATATTTTAACATAATCAAATAGCACATAAAGGAAGAATGTGTTTTTTTTTTTTAATTAAACGCATATACATAGTCATGTAAAATGCATACTATAAAAAAATTAAAGCCACTTACCCATTTGCCTCACATTCACTGTATAGAGTAACAAACCCTCATCCAGGGACTCGTTATTTTTTAAGAGCTTCTGCTGGATGGTTCTTCCTTCTAAGTTAGTATTGTTGGTAGCATTGTAAACTAGAAGGGCCCAAATCACCAACCTAGGGAAGCATTTCAGATAGAATTATTGCTGGAATTGTTGATTAGTTGGTTATTATATGGTGGGAAAAACACTGGACATATAAGGATACCCATGAATATTGAGACTTAAGAGATGCACCATGGTGGTCACTGACTTTCTCTGTTGCTGTGCACATTATCAAATCTACTGCAATAGGAATAGATTATGTAGGATACTGCATGTATAATTCAATCCTATCACCCCATCAATTTTCAAAAATATTTAAATACCAATAATAATAAATTATATGTTAATATTTCTATAGGATATGAACAAGAAAGGGCTGTACTTCTGATTAATTCTACATTATTCCTTTATGGCCAAAAATAAAGTATATAAAGAAAAAGTAGAATTTCAACTCATTTAAGTTTTGAAATTATTGACAGCATCATTTTTTACAAATGTGGCGAAATTTCTCCAGGATAGCGACAACTGATGTTCCATCTTCCCGAGTATTTTGTATGGTGAAAAGTTACCGAGTAAGTACTGAAAATTTACTTTTGTGAACAGCAGGTCTGTTACTGAAGAAGAAAGTTATAAAATATCTGATCTTGAAGACCTTTAAAAGAAAATATCTCTATGGAAAGTAAAGAGATGTATCCTAGAAGCCCCAACAAACTTTTGGTTCTACAAATTAAAGTAACATAATTTTCTGCTTAACAATAATCATTCTTATTGTCAACAGCAGAAATTAAAACTTGAACTCTAAGATAAAATTAAATGACACTTTTTGTCAAGCAGAGAAATGTTTTCCCCTTATATGGGAAAGCTCATATTACAAAATAACTTTTATCTTCTCCTTATTCTGAGGAGAAATGAACAACATAAGACAAGGCTTCGTATTATCAAGATTGGTTACTGTCCACATGCCAAAGATAGAGGGACAGGATTACCTTAAAAATAACCATGAAGGGCCGGGCATGGTGTCTCACACGCCTGTAATCCTAGCACTCTGGGAGGCTAAGGAGAGTGAACTGCCTGAGCTCACAGGTTCGAGACCAACCTGAGCCAGAGTGAGACCCATCTCTAAAAAATATATGGCTGGGAGTCGTGGCAGGTGCCTGTAGTCCCAGCTACTTGGGAGGCTGAGGCAGGATAATCTGTTGAGCCCAAGAGTTTGAGGTTTCTGTGAGCTACGATGCCACAGCACTCTACCATGGGTGACAAAGTGAGACTCTGTCTCCAAAAAAAAAAAAAAAGAATCCATGAAATACTCAGCAGAGAAGCAGTGGAATATTTATGAAATTCTGTGAATATAAGTAAACATTATAGTAATAATATACTTTTGGTGCTACAAAAATAAGAAGGAATAAGTAAAATATTTGCTATTTAAGGTTAAGAGAGATTGAAGAATAACTCAACTTCTCCCCTCCTAAATATGGGTGCTCCTTTCCAGGACAAAGTATTCTGCTGTCACAACTAACTCCAAAGAGCTATGTATCTTTACAGTGATCTCCTGCTTAACATTCATATATAAGCCGCATTTTAGGATGAGGCAAACATAGATATGACTGTAACAGTGAACTGTGATATCTGAATTTGTGAAATGGCCTATGGAAAATAGCATCCCTTGATTACATTACTATCTGAAGGTAAGCCTTGCCACTCCAGTTACTGAGAACATAGGAGTTGGGAACGTGAACTTTTACTCGTCTTGCATATTGAGAACATAATCAGTACGACGTATTGTGGAAGATACTGAATCCCTAAACTCAAGCCATTCGAGAATAGCCGTGTATTTTCACAGGTCTTATCTGTGCTGTTTTCCTTTCTCATCCTGAAAACAGAAACTATTTTATGGCTCTACACAGCCAAGATCTATCTGTTGTTACCATTGGCCATTCTTTATTTGAATAAATCAGTCTCTGCGGCCTTGGTTTCCTGTTTGTCTAGGTGGTAGAGAAGGATAGTGTTACGTGAAGCTATGGTCTGTGTTACGTGATACGATGAAGTTAAAGGAAAAATCTGGAAAAAAAGAACAGGTGTCAAACTAGTGGACTGTGGTTTTGAGAAAAAAACTATGTGAGACTCTAAAAATTCATCACTGAGTGTAAGAGCGATGAGAGCAGTAAAGAAAAAAAGAGGAGGAAAGGCTGTAAAAATGAATATTAAAATGCCAAAAGTTCATGCCAAAAATAAATAAATACAACAACTAAATGTGTGGATTTTTCCCACACGCATTGTCTCACTTCCTTCTTCCTATAAGTTTTTCTGACATTACTCATTGGGATGACGGGACTAGGAAACTGAGATTTCATGAATTTTAGTATCTTTCAAGCGATGGTTTCCAGGGAGACGACATATACTGATGATGGCAGGTCTGGTGTTAACAGGTAGTAGAACCACAGTAAATAAACCGGAAAGAGGAGGCAGAAGAGGGGCCACCATCAGTGATACCCCAAACTAGGGTGTCCCAATGGCCAGATGAAGTACCCAGTAAAAGGATCTAGATGTTGCTGGATGTGACTGAAGCCTCAATGTGATCTAGCAGAAGGGGTGGAAGAGAATTATCTCTTTTGCCTCCAGGTCATAAAGGAAAAGGAACACTGTTAGAAATGAAAACACCTTTCCTAATCAGATGGCTCAATCCAGTCTGCTGAATACACATACAAAATAACATGGTCTAATATAACGTCAAAAGAAAAAAATAAGAAGAAAGCTCTCTCATTGACTCTCACATGAAAATTTATTCTTATCTTCTCATAGTAAGACTATATCCCCAGAAAAGAAGCAAACTCCATTGTCAGGGCCGGTAGATCCATAACCTCAATTCCATCGGTTGAAATCCAGCAAGACTTATGAGAACGTTCACTTTTCAACAGTTAAAAAAAAATTCTATGGAGATCCAATGTACTATCTGAATGCAAATTTATTCCATTTAGAAAGGAATTTAGGTGGTTTTTTTTTTTTTTATTTTATGTCACTCTGAACATTTGATCTTCATATGCCAATTGGTCAAATATGCTTGGACCTATCTATTAAATTATCTGTATGGGTAAGTCATGACCCTGACAAAAGTTTTAAAATGGGGACTTTGGAAAATAAGCTGATGGCTTTAAATGTTAAAAACATGTTGGCATCTATTGCCATATTCTTAGGTGTTATTACGTATAAACATTTTACTAAAATAAATCTATTTTCTTTGGAAGTCTGTTTGCAATTTCAAATAGGAGACAAAGGGTTACCATAAATAAGATGGAAATGCTAAAAATAATAATCTATCCATTTTAAATTCTCTACTTCTGAATTATCTTTCATCAGATGTACATCACTATCCAGTCTAACAATAAGAAAAATGTGTTCTTTAGTGCTAAAGAAATAATTCAAATGTGCTGTGTGATTAATGTTTTCTCTCCTATCTCGTTGTTTCATTTCTCTACCCAATAGTCAAAGCAGCAAGAAAGAGAAAGAATGTTTTACTTCTTGTAAAACTTTGTCGGGGTTACCTTTGATCATTTGCAAGGCTTCTCTTGACTTTAATCTTGTCCTCTCCTGTGCTCTGGTGAAAACTGTAACAATGCATGCATTCGTTAATAAACCCCATTCCCAGCACCATCGGCAACAAAATTAGAAGAGCTAGATGAAAGAGGCAAAAAGGACATTCTGAGCCAGTATTTCCTGGAGACCCACAACGGATTCGAGTGCACTAAAGAACCCCAGATGGTCTAATAAAGAAACCTGCTCCAGTTCGTTGAATAATGTGCTTCCTAAACTTGTCTGTGTTATTACATCTTAGGTTTACAGAACATATGTTTAAGAGTTATAAAATATACTTAAGAAAATTAGTTTAGTATGAAACTGTAAAAATACGGTACAGAAGAGGATACTGGGCGATACCAGTTACTAAAGATGTAGTAGAGAATTTAAATAGAAAAACAGTGAAAGATAATCTCAAGAAGCTAGGTTGCAATCAGAATGTAAATGTATAAGATCAGATCTGGTAGAAAAGTGGTCGTGAAACTGAAGTACATGTAATCCAGGGGTGCTCCTAGGCCTCAAGGCCATGTGTGGCCCTCCAGATCCCCACGTGTGGCCCCTTGACTGAATTTAAACTTCACAGAACGAACCCCCTTATTAAAATAGTTGTTCTGTAAAATTTGGACTCAGTTAAAGGGTCTCACTTAAGGATCCCCAAGGGCACGCGTGGCTCTGAAGCTACAGGTTCCCCACCCCTGCGGGGTATGAGAAGGAACTGATAGCTTCTATTTGTACGATCCGATTTTAATTTTTGACACATTTTAACATGTTGTTATAGTGATTCAGTTTCACCCCCCACCCACACACACACATACACAGTGTTTTAAAAACATAAATATGTATTTGGGACTACATTTCTGAAATGACTGGAATGAACGCTCAAAATTAATTAAAAATCATTGCTGTGGAAATAAGGCTTTTCGTGCAAAGAAATAAAATATAGTGGTTTTAGAAAGATTATCGATATGGTACGTGTGTCTGTGGGTATTTGTGTGTGGGGTCAGTCACAGAAAGAGTGCATGCTCAGCATTAATTAGGCCCAACCTTTAATTTCTCAAATCATTCATTCTTTTACTTACCTGACATTAACCACATAAACAGTGTAGTTCCAATTCTGGAAGGTTGAATTGAGCTAAGAAACACAACATAAAAGGCTGAGTTGTGGTAATACTTTTTTTTTTTTTTTTTTCATTAATGTTAAATCTGAATCAAGATTCTTCCTTCCCCAAAGATAAATTGTTATTAGAATAAGACCCTGGGAAACTGTTGGGAAGTTAGAAGAGTAAAAAGTAAAGGTAACAGTCACTAGATCATTGTATGCGAAGAACTTGACATTATTAACATAACATAACATAAATAATGTTATTTCTTTTTATTCTCACAATCAATGAGGTATTAACCTACCCCCACCACGCCTTAGTTTCTTATAGATATAGAAACTGACCTTCACGGACTGGAAATAGTTTGCCTAAAATCACCCAAATAGGAACTGGTAGATCCAAAACTGGAATCCAAGTCTGTCAGTTTGGAAACATTATTATTTCCTCTCTAGCCCATATTATAATACAAAGATTATCACAATAAATATCTCCCTCGTCTTTATTTATCAAACACTGAGCTGCACTAAAATGTTTGGCAGTAATTTACATCTCAGAAGTATATTAGGAATAAGAAAAATTATAAGTCAACAATACAGAGCTTAAAAAAACAAACAAAAAATAAGCTGGACATTATTGGAACTACGTTAATGACTGTTCAGTGGCTCTCAGCACCACACTCTGATCAGGCAATAGATGACTTTCAATATCAACAAGAAGCTTTCCTGGCGATGGGTCCAACACCAGTGCAAAATAGGATTTCTTCACTGACATGAGATCTTCCAACTTACAAATTACCTCTGAAGAATTCTTTAGGTCTTGTTTCATACACACATTTAGCCTTCCTTGTAAGCATTTCTAAAACTGAATGTAAATTTTAGGAAATTCTGGCAAAAAAGGTGTTAAAATTGTTTTTAATTGTAAATAATATGAATCAGGGACACCACTTATGTTTTCTCTATTAACAAGTATCTGCTTTGATGCCTTGCATCTTAAATAAAAAGTGTCTGATAAAGTTTCGCTTCAGATGAGAATTCACTATGTTGAACACCATGCATGAAATAAACAAAAATGTAAAATTATCCCCTACCTAGCACAATCTTTCTAGTGAATGCTAAGCTTCAGAATTAATATCATTACCCAGGGCTTGTTTGAGAATAAAAATAAAAGTATTTCCTCTTTTGCAATCATTCTGGCTTTAAACAAAACAAAATGAACACTGGAAAGAAAATGGGATGCAAGAATACACTCTTTCTGTAAAGTCCGCTCACTCTTCCTACAGAAATTAAATACATCTCCTGGTGTTTGAATTACTAATGTTAATGTGGTTTTTCAAAAAGTCAATGGTAGCATTTTTCTTTGATTTCCATCAGAGAATTTCACTTCCCTCCCCAATTTTGTAACAGAGTTGTTAATTACACACTATTGTTTCCTATGGTCAACTTGTTTTAATAGGCATTACCTTCAAAAATAACAATGTTTCCTATAGGTAATTTTTCAAATATGTTGTGTGTGTGTATGTAAATAGTCACCACCACTTCCCAATGTCCGGTTTAACTTTCTGTTGTTACCAAAAGCACATTTATTAGACACCTACTACCTAAGAATATCCATTTTTCTTACTTTTTTCTAAAGTAAGAAAATCACTAGCATATGCTAGTGATTTTATTGGCAAAAAAACAATGTTTAAACTGTAATTGTATTTCATATGTAAGAAGAAGTACAGTCTCACAATATGCTGTAGGTAGGAAATGAAATAACAGAAAAACAATAGAAAGCTCTGGAACAAAACCTTTTTGAGATTATTGTTGAGAAGAAGAAAATAGAAAAATAGATAGGTTGTATTTGTAGGAATGATAAGAAAATAAAATATTAATTAAAAAAAATTAGAAACTACTTATGTATTGGTTTTGACTGGTAGACGATTGGTTAAATAAATTATAATTTAAATGTTCATCAACAGAAGACATGCTCAGCAAATGACTAGGAAGCCGCACGGTTTAACATTATGCATTGTGCAAAAAAAGGAAAAAAGGGCAGAAGTTCTATTCAGGTTGCAAATCTGACAACAACAAAAATAAATATAGAATGGCATGGTGTGTAAAGTGTACTACTTTCAGTGTGAAAGGAAAATAAGACCCCACAGTTTTATTTTATGTGCACAAAGAAATCTAGAAAACTTAACAGTGATGTCCAACCCACTGTTGGTAATTGGGATGGTTCCAGGCAGGGGAGCACCAGAGATGAGTCGGTGACCGTCATGATACGTCCTTTTGTACTTTTTGGTTTTGATCAAATATTCAAACAAAAAAATAAGAGATATATTTTTAAAAATATAACTTAATGCTATTTCCATTTGTGTAGTACTTTTCTTATTTAAGACACTGACATAGTCTATTAGTTTCTTATCTTTCATTCAAGTGTACCTCTTTCTAAATGCATAAGTACAATACCTCATATACATCCTATGTTTATAATGAATAGGATCTGTGTTTCAGAAAGATCGGTGGATTCAGTTATCCAGAGTATTTTCCATATTTCCAGAAGTTAGAAGTTTAAAAAAAAAAAAAAAAATTTTCCAAGTTCACTTACCCATTCTGCCACCTTGCTCTGTACTTTTACTTCAGGGTGACGAAGGATGTTTTGAATCACTACAGATATTCTATAGATAATACCATCTGCCCATTGGAAAGAAGATTAGTCCATTACTTACATTTGACAGTCATAGGATTATTAAACAATTTAAATTTGCAATAACATACATTTTTATTTCATCACATAATTTTATTCGTCATCACATAATTTATAACAAAAGGTAAAAAGAAACACCTACATAGGCAAATTATAGGTATTTTGATAGCAAGCTTATTGACCTTTGTAACTTCTCTTAAATAGCTATCAATTAGTTTATTCTTGTAATAATTCATTGCTCCTGAACTATCACTCGCTATCTTTATCATTTTTAATTCTAAAGATTCCTTTATGTTCATTAAATGGGGACTGTGTTATGTGCACTTTAGCTTCTTATAACAAGAAGTTATGCTTTTTGCGCATTTTAGAATGACAAAGAGTTGGCATGTGAGAAAACATGAGATGATATGAAGGGGTTTCCTTGAAAAGGGAGAACAGGTGTAGAGCACAGTTACTGCCCTTGACCTCTCTCTCCCCTTCCTTTCCACCCTATCATATTTACTTTCAAACTATAGGGTTGGAGTCCTCCAGATTTTTTTCATCAAAATTTCTCAAATATAGTCATTCATACTAAAGTATAGGGAAGAAAGAAAGAATATTTTGGGGGAGGAGGAGGGGCAATCTGAATTTTTTTCAAAAATGAAAATTAAACCCACCAGCCACGGTTTGTTAAATCTCTTTAGAAGTGTGCTGTAGGGCACATTCCTCAAAGTAGCCAAAGAGAAAAATAGTTTCTTAAAATATGATAGGTTACAAAAAGAGGAAAATTTTTTAATCTCTTTTTACTATCAGTCATCTTTCTTTTTAAATGCTTTTTTTTTAAACAGTGTTTGGCCAGGGCCAGGTTTGCACCCGCCACCTGGTATATGAGACTGGCGCCCTACTCTGAGCCACAGGCGCCACCCTCAGTCATCTTTCTTTATGCTTACAGTTAGTTAAGTTGTGAGTAAAATATTCATAGGACATGTAGAAATGCATAATTAAAGTAACTTTGAGGAAAATATTTGATATATATTCTGGGAAGATAGTAGAAAAAAAACACAAAAGTATGCCTTTGGGAACTCCCAAATCTTCCTAAATGCCAATTCCAGTCCCACTAGCAAAGGAATGTCTTTCCAGTACAAGGAGTGAGAGTCTCATGCCAAATAATGAAAATTACTTCCTTTGATGTATAATACAAAGCAATATATAAAACTGGTATAAGTCCAAGTACAGGTCAGTGTAAATTCTGCAAACCTACATTATTTCAACTTCTAAAACTTTGGGGGCATTTTAATGATCCTGATTTTAAATTCCTTTAAAAATTATTCTGAATGAAAAAGATTTAGAGGAACATATAATTCTTATTTTAAAAAATTTTACACTGTAGACATCACCATATACAATAAGGATTTTTTTCAACTTTATGATGGTGTGAGAACAACAGGCACTCAGTAAAAACTACTGCAAGTTCCCATACAATTCATACAAAATAGGCTTTGTGTTTTATGATTTTGTCCTTTGTAGGCTAATATAAGTGTTCTGAGCACATTTAAATGCATTTTTGGCTTACAGTATTTTTTACTTAGGATTAGTTTATTGGGAAAGAAACCCCTCCAGGAGCTAAGGAGCATCTGATACCAATGTTAGTAGAGAATCTGAAAAGCTACCACTAGAGGGAGACCTACAGCATGCTTTTGCTGGAAGACTAATGTTCGTTCCCTATTTTAGGAAAACATTCCAAGTTACTAAAAATCAGTTTTTCTGTTTTTTTTTTTGTTTTTTTTTTTAATCAGTATTTTTAATCACTGACATCTCTGAAATTTTATGGAGGTATCCAAACAATCAAGACATTTGCTTTAATTTTTAAAAGTTTCCCGCTCCTCCACTTTTCGGCCAGTTTCTTATAAATGGAATATCCAGTTGCAGAGACAGCCTACAGAGAGTACTCTCCCAAGAATGACATTGCTTATAGCAAACAAGCATGGTAAGACCCAAAAACCCAAGTGTACTTTGTTATAGATTATAACAAAATCAGTCTGAAAGTTTTTCTAGGGAATATAATGAAAAAGGTTCAAAGGTTCATTACTTGTGAGAATACCATGGCATAACTAATTTTCAAGTGGTTTTTCTTTAGAAGCTTCAGAATGAGATATTTCGTAAGCTTTGTCAAAAACTACTCAATGGAGCCTACTTGTTATACTTATTTAAAATGTTTAAATAGTGTAGTCAAAAAGCATTCACGAGAAATGTCCAAGAGTAATATGTCAAAACAAGATAAAAAAAAAATGTTTGCTGTAAGAGTGGTGATAGGGTTTTGGATTGCGGAAAAACAACTGGCTTGAAGAAACGCACAATTAAGACACACTCAACTAAGATTCCCCACGTTTCTACAGCAGTCAAGTCATCTTCTCCTCTAAGTGTAACAATCACAGTGTCTTAATATAAAAGCTATTCACAAATCTTCATGTGTTCTAGGTGATATCAAAAGGTGTATTATTGTCTTTATAATGACATCCACACTAGAAGAACCCAGGATAAATACTTTTTGAAAAGATAACTATTTAAGAATATATCCATTTTCCATTTAGGTAACCCTTCAGCCATGCAGAACTTCAAATGATAACAGACATCACTGCCTGCTGTTATAGACGTGGTATCAAAACACTATTCCTTTCTGTAGGTCTCTCTCCAGTTCATCTTTCCTCTTTTAAAGTTGAGGTCTTAACAATCTTTTCAGAGTTTCTTAAAGGACATAGAAATGACACCACTACTTTACTCTATATCCAAGGATGTTTAGGTTTAAAATGTGTATATTTGAAAGGATGTACGTTAAAATATAAACCAAATGTTAATAAAGATTTGTGATTAATTATAAGAACTGGTCATGGGGCAATTGTGGTGGCATTTACAAAATGGCTGAAATCCTGCACATGCCACATACACAATTTTCTTAAGATATTTTGTACATACAGCTACAGGCATCCTCAAACTTTTTAAACAGGGGGCCAGTTCACTCTCCCTCAGACCATTGGAGGGCCAGACTATAGTTTAAAAAAAAAACTATGAACAAATTCCTAGGCACACTGCACATATTTTGAATTAAAAAAACAAAACGGGAACAATCACTCTGCCTCATGTGGCCTGCGGGCCGCAGTTTGAGGACCCCTGAGCTAGAGGGATTTTGGATCCAAACAAATGTTCTAAAAGGGAACTTATTATTTGAACAGGTAAACACACGTGGGAAGGTAGAAGCAGTGCTATAATTTGTACCTCTTGTAAGCTAGATTTTTCAGACAATAAGGTCTAATGGAATTATTAATTTCTTATTTGGGTTGCTTGTGCTAACCTCAAAAAATTTACTATTGAGTAGCAGCACAGTGATATTTCAAACAGAGAAGACATGATGTGGATGGAAATAAGAATCAGTCTGAGAGCTTTTTTGGGAATATAATGAAAAATATTCAAAAGTTCATTATTTGTGAGAATACCTAGATTATCCATGAAATATGTTTCAGAAGTATATTAATAGCTTAAAGATAAGACTTTCAGGCCAGGCATGGTGGCTCATGCCTGTAATCCCAGCACTCTGGGAGGCCGAGGCAGGTAGATTGCCTGAGCTCATGAGTTGGAGACCAGCCTGAACAAGAGCAAGACCTCATGTGTAAAATTAGCTGGGCGTTGTGGCATGCACCTGTAGGCCCAGCTACTTGGGAGGCTGAAGCAAGAGAATCACTTGAACTGAAGAGTTTGAGGTTCCTGTGAGCTATGATGCCACAGCACTCTACTAAGGGCAACAAAGTTGAGACTCTGTCTTAGACAAAAAAAAAAAAAAAAAAAAAAGAGTTTCTTAGCATATATGGCAGGGCCTCAAATAACACTGCTTCATTCAAGGTCGTTTTGTTACAACATTGATGAGAAAAAGAAAAAATCATTTCCTACTGGGGTTTCCTGCCTGTTAGGAACTGCCAAGTTCTCCTCAGCTCTGTGTTTTTTCTGGGTCCTGCAGTGTCCTCCCACATCCCAAAGATCCCTGGGTGGATGTGAGCGCACCCTGCAACGGGTAGTGTCCCGGCCAGGGCTGGCTCCTGCCTGCACCCTGATCTAGCAGGACAGGCTCTGGCTACCCTCGACCTTGAGTGGAATAAATGGGTTGGAGAATGAAGAAATGAATGAATACAAATTATCATCAAATTAAAATTCATCAAGTCTAAGATAATCACACAAATTCATCAGAATAAAAGACGCAGTGGGAAAGTGCTTAGTGAGCTGCCACATGTGCGACTGATTTTGAAAGGTGTGGTGGGAGGAGGGCTCCTCATAGTCTCCACTTTGCAAACATTTACTCCATAATTTAACCCACTCCCATACCAAAGGCCGTCATTCACTTATTCATCAAAAACTGGGTAAATAGGCTTGGCGCCTGTAGCTCAGCGGTTAGGGCGCCAGACACACCAGAGCTGGCGGGTTCAAATCCAGCCTGGCCCTGCCAAACAACAATGACAACTATACCCCAAAAACAGCTGGCCATTGTGGCGGGTGCCTATAGTCCCAGCTACTTTGGAGGCTGAGGCAAGAGAATCACTTAAAGCCAGGAGTTTGAGGTTGCCGTGAGCTGTGATGCCATAGCACTCTGCCGAGGGTGACAGCTTGAGATTCTCTCTCAAAAAACAAAAAAAAAAAAACTGGTAAATAATTCTTTTGTTTTCATTAATCTTTCTAAAACATATGCATAGTACACATTTATTTCTAAGTTTAATATTAGGAATGTTTTGGATCTTTATTTAGAAGGCTGGTGATGTTTCTGTGACCAGGGATATGCTGATGGAATTTAATTCTTGTTTATATCAATTAGCCTACGCTAAAATCAGCTTTGTTATGCATCATTTCACTTAAAGCTGCAGTTTCCAAAAACCTATAGATGAATTTAAGTAAGGATTTAGAGTAATGTGAAGAAACAGATTAAAGTCCTATTTAAAATAACAAAATAATTTTACAAATAAAATGGGCCTATTTCACAGAATCCAGAAAAATAAACTTTATTGCTATACTAAGAAAATATTTATATATCTGATTATCAAATATTTCAATCCCTTTACTGCCCCCACATTGGCATGTCACTATTAATGAACTAAGTGAAATTCTGACAGACCAGAGTTAAAAGGGACAGGATGTAGCAGACAGAAGACTTGACAGCTGTTCTTATCTTTCTGACAGTAAACAATACAAGATTCTCTAACGTATCAGATCCCGAGCCTGAGAATATTTACTATATTCGTTTCCCAAAGGATAAGAAATTGTTATTGGCTATGAATGATCTTAGCACAGAACATGACATAAAACAGCATTTATTTGCAAAGTGAAAAAGTAAATTATCTTTCAGTTATTTCAAATTTGATTACATCAAAGAAAAAAAATCTTAATTATAGTCTACCTTTAATACCTTACTCTTCTTTTTAAAAAAGGTAATGAAGGCTTCAGGGCTTTGAGATGTAAGAAGCTAACAGATGTGTAAAATTATTTTTGTTATTTTAAATAGGACTTTAATCTGATGATGGCTTCAGGGCTTGAGATTTGAGAAGCTAATAGGATATAGGGAGAAATTCAAAAACATTGTTTATATTTATTTTCACTCTTCATTTCTATTTCATAACAAATAGTACTGGGTTCATTTTACAATAGTCAAATTAATTTTCCCATATTAATTCAGAGGTTTAAGTAAAAAAGGGAGTCAATTTAGAGAAAAAATCCATTAAGGAAAAAGTCTAGATGGTTCAAACATATGGTTAAATTGTTATACCCATTTGAGTACAATTTTGAGAATATTTCTACTATAGGATGATTTCTGAATATTTTTAAATGCTGAGATTACATTTTGGATCTGAATTCAATTTTTTTATTTTTTGCCATTCATGTGGTCAAGATAAAGCATGTTAACTGATTCTAATATTTGCTTGCTTTGTTGAAACGCCAATGGAGGTTATGACGCAGAGAGAGATGGACTGAACAAGGCTTTCTTCAAGAATGTCAGAGATGATGATTGAGTGAATGCAGTTCCTCTCTACCGAGGCAAGGACTCTGAAGCATCATATAAATGTTCTTGGGCAGCAGAGGATGTGCCAGTCCTAGAGGGAGTATGACACAGAGGCTCTTTGTATGTTCATACAAAGAGGAGAGCACTTAGTTGGAATTATAATATCCCCATCTACTGGCAGGAGTCCATGTGAAATATGCACTGGAAACTTCAGCTGTTGCCTTCTTGGGAGTTGCTGAAATTTTTGCTCCATCATAAATCTCCTTGGCATAACTACCAGAATAACCATAAACACATCCCTGAATTGATGTCTTTATAACTCTAATGAAATCTATATCTGCGTTTTATGTAAAATATTCCATACTTCCAATTTAAATGTCCTTACAGAGGATGTTGATATAACCCCCAAAACCAAAAAAAAAAAAAAACAACAAAAAACAAAACAAAACTATGTGGGTTTCTTTTCTCTGGATTTGGGTCCCTCACAAGCTAAATGATTGGGGTTTAGAAAATTTCTTTGTTTCTAGTTGAGAATATTACTATAGTCAAAGCAGTGGTGGTGTCACCTGATTGGAATTTATCTTTATTGGAAGAAACTGAAATCACTAACTCGGAATTACCAAAAAGCTCTGTAGGTAGTCCCTAAAGAAGATTAAAAATTAACTCAATTCACCTGACTTTTCCTCTACCATTTCTTACCTTATATAATTGCTATGTTTGAAAATTGTAAATAATATAAATAGAAAGGTGTTTATGGAGAAAAAGGCAAAAAGTATTGGAAATAACTTTAATTTTTGTCATTAAAAATAGATCTAGTCAGGCTGGGTGGGTTGGCTTATGCCTGTAATCCCAGCATGTGGGAGGCAAGGCAGGTGAACTGCCTGAGCTCATGAGTTCTCACAAGACTAGCCTGAGCCAGAGCCAGACCCAGTCTCTAAAAAACAGCCGGGCAGTGTAGTGGGCACCTGTAATCCCAGCTACTTGGGAGGCTGAGGCAAGAGGATCAATTGAGCCCAAGAGTTTGAGGTTGCTGTCAGCTAAGGCATTACAGCACTCTACTGAGGGTGACCAAGTGAGACTCTGGTTCCATTGCAAGAGGGACTTTACCTAACAATTGCATTCCGTGTAACCTGGCTTATTGTACCCTCAATGAATCCCCAACAATAAAAAAAAAAAAAAAAAAAAAAAAAGATTTAGTTGATACATTATCACAGTCTAACCATTATTCTTCAACAAACGAAAACAGAAACCAAAATATTACTATGGAAATTTATTTAAATGTTACAAATGAATGACCATATATTTCACTTTGATGAGAAATTAAATCACTAAAATTACTTAGTTTTTTGAAATTTATAAAATCCTTTAAACACTAGTTTCCTAAACAGAATAACCTGACATTTTTTTCTCCTATCTCTATTACAATGCAAATAAATTCTTTTTAATTAAATATCTTTCTCTTAGAACTTCTTATGAAAGTGCAGCTAAAACTGCAAAAGAGATGCACTGGAAATGTAACTTGCTTCGACTGGTCATTACAGTGGGGAACTCAAAAGTGTTAAGTAGTATTTGTTTACTTGAAAGTGTACAAATGTACTGGTTGACTTCAATGAACTTTGTTGATACGTTATATATTCCCACCCTTAGAACACAAATTTTCTATGTTAGACATACTAAAAATATAAAAGTTGATGATTTCTTACCATTTGTTTGTATACCGAGTCTATTAGTAACAGGCATGTTAGTGGTGACAATGGGTGGCGCAGTACTAGCAGGGCTTACAGTAGCTGGTAATAGAGATGAAAAAGATGTAATCTTGCAAGGAGCACATGACAGTTAATATGGATAAGCAATCTATAATTAATGCATGAAAATACATAGAGGAGGAATGGAAACCAACTCTTGCCACTACATACAATACACTCTAAAGTTATAATGCAGGCAATGAGGCAATGCTTCCATGGCACATTAAGAATCAGTTCATATGGCATTCAGTGCCATATTCACAGCACAAGGGACTGGAGAAAGGACACTTAGATGCTTAATTCTAGAGCTAAGTCTGCCATTAATAGGTTGGCAATCACACAGCAAATTACTAAACCTTTCCGGAACTCAGTTTCTTGAGTTTGTAAAAAAAAAAAGTTACCGAAGCAGTCTGTACCGACCCATGGCTTGAAAGTTATTGAAACTACATCTGTCTACCTAATATACTGAAACCAGTGAGATAAAATTTCAGAAGAAAATGTATCCTCTTTTTGAGAAGTTTAAAGAAAAACAACAAAAAAAGAGAATGAAATATATAGACTAAATAAGTCATTCAAAGATCCCACTTTTTATCCACTAAACATTGATGAATAAAAAGTGCCTCACGGGGCAAGTCTTACAGACTTATGTCACAGTTACACTTCTCATACTATTAAAACTCCCCGAGATTAAGACTTCATGTAATGATTTGAAAATATCTTTCTAAGGGATCCTAGTAGAACTATAGAAGAAATAAAATATACATGTAAGTTTCCTTTAGTTTATCATACATGTACATTTATTTTAGATTTACATTCATACATACACATGGTATTCAATGGCCATTCTATATTTCTCCTAATTTAAAAAAAAACTATCTACATTTAAAACATTTAAGTATTTAAGTGATTACAAAGATTATTTTCCAAAGGTGTTGTATAAATTACTGAATTCTATGATTCAAATGTGCATCTTAATTAAGATAATTTTCTGTTCTATCACAAATATATGATACTTAATATTAATTTTGAAGTCTTTATTTATTATGAACAGTCAAGTATGTTTGTCTGAATATACGGTCTATTGGCAAAATGCTTTTTAATCACTTAGGACATAGGGAGAAAAACAAACAAACAAAAAGACATTTGGGGCAGAGCATGGTGACTCACTCCTATAATCCTAGCACTCTGGGAGGACAAGGCAGACTGAGCTCATGAGTTCAAGAGCAGCCTGAGCAACAGTGAGACCTTGTCTCTAAAAATAGCTGGGCATGTGGTGGGCACCTGTAATCCCAGCAACTTGGGAGGCCAAGAAAAGAGAATCACTTGACCTCAGAGTTTGAGGTTGCTGTGAGCTGTGATGCAAAGGTACTCTACCAAGGGTGACAAAGAGAGATTCTGTCACCCTCAGTAGGTGGTGACAGGAAAAAAAAAAAAAAGAAAAAGACATCTGGGAATCTGGTCCCTTGAGCCAAAGAATACGTTACTACAGATATTAGGTTAAATGAGTAATTTATTTTTTTTTAGTTTTTAAAACAAACCTTCAGATCTTCAACTAAACAAAATTAAGGTTATTTTTGGTCTACTACCTGTAATTATTTAAAAACTACACTGCAGTTAGGTACAGTGGCTCACTTCTGTAATCCCAGCACTTTGAGAGGCCTAGGTAAGAAGATTACTTGGGACCTTGAGACAAACCTGGGCAACACAGCAAGACCCTCTGTCTACAAAAAGGAAAAAAAAAAAAATTTGGCCAAGCATGGTGGCGCATACCTATAGTCCTAGCTACTAGTGGGTCTGCGGCAGGAGGATCACTTGTGCCCAGGCATTCTAGGCTGCAGAGAGCTATGATCATGCCACTGCACTCCAGCCTGGGAAACAGACAGAATAAGTTATCTCTAAAAAGCAAACAAATAAAAAACAAAATCTAAACTTGAGTTATAGAAAGAAACTACTTAATAACTTAATTTTTATAGGGTACTGATCAATAACAGTATCAGAGAAATAATGTCTCTAAAAGGAAAACAAAGATAATAATGAGTAACCCAGCCCAGCCCACCTGACCTAACTCCCCACCCTGGAACCAGAGCAGAAAGCTTGTTGATTCTCACTTCTAACCTTGTCACCCTTGTGCCGTGATCATGTTAATAAGTGATCCAGAATTTACAGAAGGCATGACCATGATTCTTAATGTGGTACGTAGAATATGCTACTTCATAAGGAAGTATTTAATAGAATGAATGGATGAAAAGGGTCATGAGTAATTAGGAGGTGCAATGATAAAATTAAAGCAAAATATTTATATTATTATTTTAAAACTTGTACAATTTTAATTACATATTATTTAGCATGCAACTACTCAGAACATAATATATAATTGTAATACTGACCAAACTCTAGTCATTAAGCATAATAATTCTTATAATTACATCGATATCAGTTTAGTATAACCATTTTTATTTTAAGATTTAAGTTTTATTTCACATTATAAATTGCTCAGTGCCTTGTCTTAAACTTAACCGAATATTCAACTTAATTTCCCCTTGTTTTATAGACATGAATACTTTTTCAAAATATTGTTCCACTATATTTACACTGGACCTTTCAATATTCTAGAGAACTGGTGGAAAAAATATAATCAACCCTTCCAGGGGTCCTCAAACTTTTTAAACAGGGGGCCAGTTCACTGTCCCTCAGACTGTTGGAGGGCCAGACTATAGTTAAAAAAAACAAAAAACTATGAACAAATTCCTAGGCACAATGCACATATCTTATTTTGAAGTAAAAAAACAAAACAGGAACAAATACAATCACACCGCGGCACATGGCCCGCAGGCCATCGTTTGAGGACCCCTAAATCATTCACATTTTTAAAAATGCAGTGCTTTATGGAAATGTGGTCATCCAGGGTGTGAATGCATTCTTTCTCCACACTGTACATAGTGTGCACCCACACACCTAAAAAACATCCATAAACTCTTCTGTTCTGCTGTTTTGGTGGCTTTCCAAATGAAAATTAAAAGAAAAATCAAAACAATGACAACTATATTCCCAAAATAGCATGTGGGAAGCATAGAGACTCCAGAGGATGACGTTGGCTCCCTACCTTGACAGAGGGTTCCCAGATCTGCACAGCTGACTAGTTCTGCTGCTGGGAGCGGGATCAGGTAGGAACCTTGAGTAACACACAGAGAGTACACATGTTGGATTTATGATTTACTGATTTTATCGGGAAAAAAAAGTTTATAATCATATGCTTGGTAATAGGAGCAGTCCTGGAAGATTCCACCAATAACTCTCCAAGATCAAGAAAGTCTCTTAAGATCACTGTGCCTTAATTTTCTGAAAAGGAAAATCAGGGTATTGAAATTGCTCTTTCAACTCAATTTATCACCCATGTACACATGAAATGAAATGAAATAAAGTGCTGCTGCCCCTTAAGGACTGTGCAAAAAGTTTGGGCCTTTTTGCAGAGTAAATTATGAGGGTTTGGTGTGACAGAAATTCACAACTATGAAGTAATATAAACATCAAGGATAAGTTTCAAAAGTGAACTTGGATATTATGAATTACTCATGAAACACTTATTTTTGGTTCCTAAGCACCAGCATATGCTACTTTCAATTCCAGAAATATGTTTCTGTGACTTCAGTTCAGTCTCCTTGTCTTTCTATTTCAAGCTTTTACTGACTCGCCCTCAGCAGGAAACAAGCTGCTGATTTTCCAATACAAGTAGTGATTTTTTCTGTGGCACTAAATCTGCCTTTAACAGTTAAAATTAACAGACTTTTACCAACAAGTTGAGGCCAGGGAAGATGGATTACACTTGTCACAAAATATATTGCACCATGAATAAAAACATAAAAATTAATATAAATATGTACAATAAATGTCTGTATATATAATAAATATACACATATAAAATATACCATATATTTAATTTTTAAGGAACATTTATAATAATCATGATTTTATTCTAATACTTAAACATTTCCCAATCTTTCTTGTGGGGATAATAGTTGAAGCACAGCAGGTACATAAGCTAACAAAAGATATCTAATTGGGTAATAATGTGCATAAATATAAAACATTCCAACAGTTTAACAGCATCTCAGGAGGCATGATTTCTTCCTTCTTGATGTTAGGCACCTGGCCCAAGGAAAGAATCCTATCTCTAAAAGGCCCAACCCTCAAGTCGGTCTATGATATGACATTGACTGGTAAGGATTTCACCACAGACTCTCACATGTTCATTCAACAAACATTTACTCATTGTCTACAATGTGGGAGGCACAAAGGCCAGAATGATGCTCTAAGCAAGGTCACTGCTGTAAGAAAGGAATGAATTGGAGATGGCTTCACAGTTGTAAGTGCCACAGGGAAATGCTTCCAAGATGGCAGTATTTCCATGGGATGTGACTCACAATGAGAAGAATGAACAGGAAATCCATTGTAAAGGAGGAAACCAGGAGGCATTACAAAGGACCCCCCTGGAAGAAGGCTGGGGGGGAAGAGAGTACAGATGAACATAGCTGACAGGATTTCTAAAACGAATATCCACCTGGAAGCACTGAAAAGGTCTGGGAACCCAAGTACCTGGCGTGAGTGGAGTCCAGTTACCTGTACAATACTAGCAGAGATGATTAGGTACCTAAGTAACGGGGAGTTTGTGGAGGACGTAAACACCACAAGCTCTGGAATCCCTGTCTGTCTTTCATTCTTGAATCCCGTACACAGCAGGTAGGTGCTCAAGCTTTACTGAAGAAATTATTGAACACATTATGAATGACAGCTAAGATTTGCAACTCTTTCTAAAGGCAATGGGAAAATAATAAGGGGAAGCTGGGTGAGAAAATTAGATTTACATTTGAAAACACTTTGGAGGTCCTACAACCAAATTAATAGTATTAATTTGCACTTGATATCAAGAGTGAAATGAGGGCTGTGCCTGGTGGCTCACGCCTATAATCCTAACACTCTGGAAGGCTGAGGCAGGTGGATGGCTTGAGCTCAGGAGTTCGCGATCAGCCTGAGCAAGAGGCCCTGTCTCTAAAAAACAGCCAGGCATTGTAGCAGGCACCTCTACCCCAAGCTACTCCGGAGGCTGAGGCAAGGGGATCACTTGCACCCAAGAGTTGGAGGTTTCTGTGAGCTATGACACCACTGCACTCTACCCAGGGTAACAAAGTGAGACTCTGTCTTAAAATAAAGAAGTTTAATGAGGATGGGCAGAAAGAGACGAATATAAGAAATGTAAAGAATGTGCAGTATTCAATGACTAACTGGAGACAGGAAAAGAAAAAGAAGAACAGAGCACATTTTGCTGGTTTCCAACTTGAGAAATTGGTACAAGACAATCTAATAAAAGGGTAGTAGAAATATTGGAATAGAGCAGACTTAGGTGGGGTAAACGCTGAGGGCGGTAAGGGAAACCGAGGTGCCTGTGTACATCTAGACGCACAGGGAGCTACACATCTGTGTAAGAGGTCTGGCCAGGAAATGCTCGACAGAAGCTACAGATGTGTCTGGGATCACCACAGCAGACTATAGATTTGAAAAGAGAAAAAGATGGAAGCATAACTACTACTATATTTAAGCCTCAAATATAAGAAAAAGAGCTACAGACCTTGAGAAGGTTCAAAACTTTCGTAGCGGTGCTTTTACCGCTATAAAAATTCAAAAAAATTCAAAAGAAGAAAGTTTAATGGAGGATATGGCAATATCAAATACACCAGAAAAGCTAAGAATAAGACATTCTGGGAAGACCTTTAACTTTACATCGGGGTTTTGGCAATAGCTCTCTAGAAACTGGTTTCAGTCATGTGGATTCAAATCTGGACGGCCATGGTGTGGGGGGGAACATGAGAAGAGGAAGCGTGGCTGTGAAAAGAAGCAAAGTGGGGGGGGGGGGTTGTAAAGATTGGAAACTTAAGCAAGTATCTCATGAAAAACAGCATTTGAGGAGGCAGATGGTGGGGCAGGACTGAGCTGGAATTCTATCTTGATGGCTCTCTGCTCCTTACCCCTCCCCCCCATGGCACTTCACGTTGCCCACTGTGCAGCACCCCACTTCTGTAGGTACTCATGATTTAGAAAGGGAATTCTGGGAACTAAAAAGGCCTTTGACACTCAAAGTGACTAATAATCAGCCCCTGTAACACGCAACTGGGGAGACCGCTGGATGGAGTTCCTGTGAATCTCAAATTACACAAATGTTGGCAGTCAAAGGCTCCTTAGGCCACCGCTGGCACTGATAAAATATCTCTGGAAGACAAAGGGAGATAAGCCTTCAGTGCTGTGGGAAAGAATTCTTTAGGCTAACTACACTTCCACTGTCCTGTGTCAACACTTCGCCTGGAAGTTAGGAGAGAAAACCAGAACAACTAAGATTGAGAGTTTCATCAGATGGTAAAAGTATAAATTTCAATGTGTGGCATCCTATTCTGAGAACTGTTAACATTTACCTCTCAATATTTTAATCCGCTGTTCCTTTTGGGGACTTCTAGTTTAGCAAATTGACATTGCTTTGAATAAAATAAACACTATTTTATGATGATCTACTATAGCAATAGAAATTAAATTAGAAGATTTTCTCAAAATGAAAAATGGTATAAATACAACTGACGAACTTAGAGTACATTAAATTGATACATGACATGCTACATTACAAATACACCAGTTTCCACGATACATGAAATCTGAAAAGTATATATAACCATTTGATTTCTACCTAGTTCCATTTTTGGCATATCTGCTTAAAAATGCCAATGTCACAATTTTCTTAGGCTGATGGATTTACAAACTAGGAGACTATTAAGGAAGAAGAGACAATCCCCTCTCCTAGATAGTGATATATTAATATTTACCTTCAACAAATTGTTTTTAGAATGTGTTCTGATTTTTGAGGCTACTGCAGAGGTGTTTTAAGGCATTTACTTAATATTAATGGCAAACTATAGAGCCAAGATTTGTTTTGAAACATAACGCAATCACTGAAAGTAGAGAGTTGATGAAAAGCTATAAAGCTGTTAACTTTTTTCTCTATTGTTCTTCCAAAATCAAATTGCTAAAAGCAGTCACTATAGATTTATACACGTTGTGCTTTAAGACTGATACGTGGCCAACTGCTCACATCACAGTAACAGCTGCAGTAACAGAAAAAAGAATAATAATTTCTTCCACTTTTTTTCTGCAGTTGTTACCGAAGATGAATTGTGTAACATCATAAATAAACATGTTTAAAATAGAATTATTTCTGAAAGTCATCTTTGCTCATAAAGAGTTTGGGCATCCTCAAAGAATAAAGTGATTTTATCTTAATTTTGTATTTAAAAATGAGTTAGTAATCTAAAAATGCTAAATTCAGTAAATTGTTAGGAATGGGAAGAAGGGATCAATATAAACTAGAGTCTCACAACTGTAAAACAATTACGAAATGGTAAGAATCCAATAGTGGATGGAGCCTTAGCAAACTGGGTACAAAATTCTGGAGATGAAAACAAAAGTACAAATCCAGAAATTTCTAGAAAAGAATAACAACAAAGTTGAGTACTTTTGAATTGTGTCTTATCTCTAGGTTCACAGCAGCTAATAGATGGAAGTGCCCAATAAATGCTTGTTAAATGGATGTTATTTGTTTGAACTGAGACTATTCATTGAGTTATACTGTACCACTCCTCAGGAAAAGCAGTAATCAGTAAGATAAATAAAACTGGTAGGGAAGGCACGGTCTGTTCTTTGTGAAAATTGATGGACATTAGCCAGTATCTAAACTTGAATCAGAACACAGGCAAATACTCACCCCAATAATTAAAGAGTTCACTAAAGAAATTAGATATCTACCTACGGAGGTAATAAAACGAAATACGCTTAATAAAAATGTTCTAAGAAAAATGACTCTATACAATAAAAAAATAATTATTTCTATATAAGGCATGTTTTTTTGGAAAGGAATGACAAGATTAACCATGTTTTAAAAAATCTGCTGTAAATTTCTTTAATTAAGGTAAATTCCCCAAATATGCTTAGAAAAGTACAGGAAAACATAAAAGTCCAATTTTAAAATCATTGAAACATTTGTTTAATATTGATTGTATTAAGGCTAGGATGTTTAATATGTAAAACAAGTAAGATTTTAATGTTTACTGTAGTCAATTCTATTCTGTCTTACTTTCATATTAAAATTTCCTTAGCAATACTCTTCTGGAAAATCTATTCATTTTTCCATCACAAGTTAATCCTGAAATAAGAAACTCATATTCAACATTGTCAGTCCAATGGAAAGCTAGGAATGAAATTCTGTTTTTCCATTGGTTACTGTACTGGTCATTAGTTTGTTGGAAATGATGATACCAGAAACGTAGAGCCACATTCACTTTCTGGGGGAAGAAATAAAAGGTTCAAATGTTAATAGAGCATAATTTTTTCACTTATTGAAGTTTTGTTTAGCTAACACCTCGGTATAATCTCTGTAACAGGTATTTCCTGTCAGTTAATGAGTGACTGGGGTTCTTCAACTCCCAAAGCTGATGATTAAGCAGGAGGAAATTCCCTCTGCCATCATTACTCCTGAAACCCAGCCCAGGACATCTGAATGTCCAGAATGAGAGTGTTTAACGTCATCCTGGAATGTCAAGAAGACAGCTATCAAACCCTTTGGTAGCCTTGAGGCTTGGGAAAGGAGTCTGAAAGGCAGTTTAAGAAAACATGAGGACAGTGTGATCTCACTCAGAGTCAAACTCTTAAAAGCAGAAAGCAGAACAGTGGTTACCAGGGGCAAGGGAAGGAGTGAAGGGGGAGGACGGAGTGTGAAAATATTGGCCAAAGAATGAAAAATTTCAGTTTGGAGGAATATGTTCAGGATAATTCTTATACAACCTGGTTGGCTATAGTTAATCATTATTGTACTCAACAGTTGCTAAGTGGGTAGGTTTTAAAGGTTCTCCCCACAAACATTAATAAATGATAACCACATGAAGGGATGAAGGTTAATTAGTTCAAATTAGCCATCCCATGTGTATACATATATATCAAAACACCATGCATATGCCATAAATACAATCTTTAATTGTCAATTAAAATAATGTAATAATAATATTTTTTTTTAAACGTGGGGACTATTAGATATAAACACTGGACAAGGAGACAGGACATGTTTTAGCCACCAAATGCCTCAGATGCTGATTTTTTTTTTCTAAGCTTTAGTTTCCTGCCCTATATAAAATGAAGGGAATGGCCTAAATCAGTACCCCAAACTCAAACATCTACCGGGGCCAGAAGGCCATCTGCTAATAAAAAGGGGGCTGGACCTGGACCAGGGTGGGGGTTTGCTAAGGGATGCAGTGAGCTGGGAAAAGCCTGCACAAGGAGCAGCCCTCATTCACCTCTAGCTGTGTTAGCTAGGTAGAGCTATTAGTCTAGTGATAGTATTTTGTCTGCCAGAGAAATCCAAAAACTTATTTTTAACTGAAATATACTTTTTGAATGTGGGAAATAATTCATCATTTAAAAGCACCGTGTGGAATAAATGTAAATGAACAAGAACATAACCTATCCCACATATCTAAGGGCTAAACTAGCCTATGGGTAACTGGTTGGTTCCCTCTGGCCCAGGAGATCTAGTAGGTTTTTCTATTACTGTCCAAAGTATGGGCCTCTGCAAAGGGGACCTTTAAGATTCCCTAGACTAGTTTCAGGAGTTGGCAAATGTTCTCTTAAAGAACTAGACAGCAAATATCTTAGGATGGTGCAACCATGCTCTATCTATCACATTCTATCCACCCACTGCAGCACAGAGGCAGCCACGAACAGTGCATAACAGCTATGTTGCAATGAAACTTAATTTACCAAACAAGTAAACTGGGCTTCGGGCCCCAAGCCTGCAGCCCCAGCTATTCTGTCTCTTCAAGATGCTGATGCAAGAGGATCTCTTGAGTTATGGAGTTCAAGTCCAGCCTGGGTAACACAGTAAAACCCTACCTATTTTTTTTAAGAGGATTAAAACAAAAAACAAGTGGCTTGTCATAGTACCTCCCAGTTTCTAATCTCTGCGCTAGAGGATTTCTTACAGAAATTTAGGAATCCATTTAATAATATAGCCCTAATATCTTAGTCATATGAAGGTATCCAAGACGCATTGCGAAAGAAACCTTAGCGAATTTGTTTAAAACAAGTACTTCATTACCCTGTAAAGCTACTGTTTTGTCACAGAATGCACTGCTGGCCAGAAGAGATGGGCCCTTGTCCTCCTCCCTGGGAAGGAATTAGCTCACTTGCCCTTGTTCTAAGTCACATCTAGTCCCTCCTATGCCAAAGGACAGCCTAAGTTATACCATTTAGGAGAACACAGCTCTAAAACCAAACTTTTCAAGTTCAAATCTTAGTTTGGCCACGTACTGATTCAAGTGACATTGGATAAGTTATTTAATCTCTGTGCACCTCCCTCCTCTGCAAAATAAGGTCAAAATTAGAATGCACACCATGAGATCCACAAGGTAGGAAATGGGTCAATATATGTAAGGTATCAGAAGTGGTGTCTAGAACACAACATGTATCCAATTCACATGTCATTTATGCATTAGCGGTTATTAATACAACTAGCAAAATTTGTTTTGGTTGCTGTAGTCTTCAACATATTTTCTATAAAAAGGCAAGTATTAGAATGGTCTCTATTGTGACATTTAATAATGGCCAAGTATATGGTGAAAAAGGGCCTGGGACTAAAAACAATGACAGGGAATGCAGTAGATGTCCAACCACTCTTCTTGCTCTTCACCATCCACCCCAAACACACACACTTGACCTCAGTTTCTTCTCTGAGTGAAAGGCTTTTCAGGAGCACTTGAAGGTCCTCTCTAATCTTAGACTGAGAAAGGATCTTGAGGGCCAACACTAGCTGTTATGAAGTTCCTCTGTCTCCTTCAGGAACAGGGATGTGGTTTTCCCTCTTTGCAACATCCCACAAGGAAATCTCTTTCAAATGACATCACTTGGCAGCCTGCCATCATCTGCGGGAGTGCCACGGACCACATGGATAGGTGGATGACCCACTCGGAGGGGTAGGTGGCAGGAATTTCCCAGGCCGGAAGGGCAGGCACAGATCTGAGAACCTGGAGAGGTGGCCTCAGGTCTTCACAATGGGCCCCTCTTTGTTCAAAGTATTGGAACAAATTCCTGGTAAACGTTCCTCCAATGTCATATATAAATTACCTGCAGACACTAGGCCCCTTCTTCCCTTTTCTGTGTTACTTCTGTGACCAAAAAGAACATATTATCAATGCCTTAGATTGACTCATATGACATTTATAATTGATAATGAAACTTCTATTTTTTTGTGTGTTTGAAGCAGTCTTATAGTATAACAAGGACTACCAAAATTAACATGTGTACACAGAGCATATCTGATGGAAGTTTATCTTAATACAATTTTTGCTACATATAATTAATTCCCCCCAATTTTGTACTTACCTATCTCTAATAATAGCATACTGACAGTCTCTTGAAGAGAAATCAGAAAGAGAAGAATATATTTGAAACAAATTACAAATGCTCATTTTTAAACAAACAGAGAAAAAAGTTCAGAAGGAAAATGGATAATTCCTGATTATCAAAAATTTCCATAAAATGGACAGTTTTGTTATTTAATACTGGTTTTATGGTAAATACTATTCCTGTAGGTGGTGGTTGTTTATTTAAGTAATCTAACTGAAATTTTATTCCAGAATGATAAAGATCAGGTTATTAACATATCACCTAGTGACTAAAAACAATAATTAATTTCCTTTGTGTTAAACCTAGTGCTAACATTTGTATTTGAAACTCGGTAATTACAACAGTTGATATGTTAGTGATAAATGGGGTGATAATTTATGACACAGGGAAAACTAAATAATGGTAAGACCAAACATTTTGACTGAATCTGCACACCCTGTAATCAAATCTATGCTATGAATAGCTAAGACAGATAACATTTTTAAAATTAAAAGAGCTCTTTAATGACAATTTTACATATCGGTCTATATGTGTATATGTACACGCACATGCCTGTATGCATAATTTCTTACTGACAAACACATTCAGCAAAGAATGCTAAAAAGTATGAGCATGCCACAGACTCACCACAGCTTAGGTTGCTTTCGGCTTTCAGAGCTAGGGTTGGGACATTCCAAAAGTCATTTTGCCAGTCGACCACATTCCCTTTCACATTACAGGTGAGGTTGGAGAGGATTTTGGAATTCATGGTAAAATTCCAAAGTCGAAAGTTGTAAATGTCCCCTTTTAGAGATGCAATCTCACTTTGATTGGAGCCCAACAACAATTTCCCACCCCCAGCAATAACTTTACTAATGGTAGAATCACACGGGACCGTTTCATAGTTTCTTTTGAAATTGACACCAACAGAGCCCAAGGAATTGTTCCACGCAAGGCAGAGCTGCTCGAAGCTTTCTGTGAAAATGTCTTCTTTTCCCGTGTCAGGGAATGCATTGTTCAGCAAGCATTTCCAACCAGAAATAGAAAGAAAGTAGCCACTCTTGGCCTTTCCAAAGCTGAGCGAATGTGTGAGGGATGGACTGGAGTAAGAGAAAGCTGTCCACTCCGGGTCTTCACTGCCCACTTTGGTGGCTTCAAAGCAGAGTGTGAAAGCGCTGAGCTCTGGAATGGAGACACTTTTTGCAACAGATACCTGGTAAGCATCTGGCGTCTGGGGTAAAACGACCTTTTGATTCCTTAAGGACACGGCAACTAGGATAAAATGTACAGAGATAAGACTTATTAGTTCTGAAACACAGACAATGAGATGCAAGACAAATGACAGACTCAAGCCCCCACCCCTCTCCTACCCTTCCCACCCTCACTCCCTTCTTTCTAGTCCACCCTCCCCCACTCACCTTTTATCTAGCCTCTTTTGCCCGGAGTACTAACAATAAGAAAATCCACCTCTTTTAACTCTAATCAGGGTTGCCTCTCACATCTAAACCTCTGAGTTATAGCCAGCCAACTTGATAAATACTTTTTAACCCCTAAATTTAAAAATAAAAAATGAAAAAAAAAAAAACCCAACTAAGAAAAAAACTTGCTTTAGAAAGACTGTTTATACATTAAGATTCTCAAATATGTTATTTTTCAAATAACTTATAAACAAAACTTTTAGTTTTGCATTAGCAATTGCCTGTCACTCTTTCCATACGTTTCTGTACTACCCTCTGTCCTACAAACTATACCAAGAGTTATTCTACAATAAAACATCATTTCGATATAAATATTCTAGTAAAAAACCATGATAGAATTCAAAAAATTTATAGATTTCCCTCTCCTTTTTAAATATAAGGAAGTTTATAGATCTATTTATGCAAAGAGATACTTATATGAATCCAATATTCTAAATGCATTGTCCAAATAAAAACCCTGAAAGGACATATACCATAAACATTTTATTAGTGGTAATGGCTGGGTGGTGGATGTACAGGTAATTCTAATTTGCTTTTTATTTTTCAAACCTTATTTTTGAAAAATTAAAGCATGTGTTTTAAGCACATCTGTACTCGATGTTGATAATGAACAATAAATAACTCCACAGGCAAAAAACACAATTTATAATAATGAGGGTTAGCCATTTTAATAGTTGGGCCTCTCTTTTTTATTGTTTTTATTACACTACACATAGGACATCCCAGGAAGCCCAGAAGAAAAACAAACAAACAACAACAACAAAAAAAAAGCATGCAACTAAATCTCTTTTAAGCAAAGATGGGTTTTAGACAGAATGAGATGATATAAATATTTTGTTCTGCCAGAATATGGAAAACAATATTTAATAAAACATATGGTTTATTTTCTTCAGTTACCAATTTCCAGGGGATTTTCTCAGGTTATGTTATTTATTATGGTAGGTTATTATTGCCTTTTAAAAAAATGTATAAGCTAATTTACTATATTTGTCCCCTAGCATACACAGGTCCTTAAAAGGGCAACCTTCTAAAATCCCAAAATAAAATGATTTCCAAATAGAGATGTTTTAAACTATCAGTGGAGAGATGTTAGAATTACAGATTTTAATTAATGGAATATCTACAGTGTCCCTAAGCAGCCTAGCCTTTAAATGTTCTGCATAGAAACGACATAAAAGAATTCAGCTCTTCTGTAACCAGATTTGGGGTCTGGTAATTATATTTTGCTAATAAGAATGCTCAGAAAATAATATTGCCCTTAAATCCTAATTTAGATTCTTGCCCTTAAATCCTAATCCTAATCACTCACACACACATAAAAGAGCATAATTCTCTCTTCTGGTCCTTGTGTTTATTGTAGAACATGTTAAATGAAAGCAGAAGGTTGGCGTGGCCTTTGGTTTACATACCTCTGATGTAGCTGGCATTGAAACCTTTCTTCTGGATGCTAAAGTCGCTTGAAAAGGACACATGCATCTCATTCGCACTTGAGTTGAATGATAGGCCTTTGGCAGTTGCCCCACAAAATTTAGTCAGGCTCTCTCCATTGTCGAGGGACAATGAGTCATAAATGCAATTGGGAGCTTCTTCGATGTCGAAGTCATTAAACGTTATCTGAATGATGTAGCCAGTGGGGGCTCGGAGGGTCCACAAGCAAGCCTGGCTGTTGGGGTAGTCGTTAGGGTAGCAGGGAGAAGTAAAGGTCCCAGAAGGGTTGGATAGGACAACTCTGCAGTTGGCACATCCCCACACTGTTGGCCAGACAAAAAAGAGACAAAGAGAAAAAGGCTGAGATCAGAGGCATACAATAAACCAAGAATACCACACACCAGGGACAAGCAGACAGTAAACATTTAAAACACCAAAATACAAGCATGATAATTAAAAGGAAAACAAAACCATCTTGAAGAGAAAAGGAAATATGGCAACAAAAAGTAAAGGATAAAAAAAAATTCCAAAGCAATGCTCTTTAAACTTACAGGGTTATATACTCTGAAAATCTGATGACCATCATGAAAACTCTCTCCAGTAAAATGCACCCAAGTGTTACACACTGCATATAGCTTCAAGGAATACAGGAAGCCTCAGGGGCCAACAATGAATTTCATAAGGTTCATCAACCCAGGTGAAGAAGCTCTATTTCAAAGAGCAACTGAAGTAGGTTATAGAACCATAAAAATAGAGCTCAATATTATAAACCACAGATACAAAGGAAGAGAAACTCTTAGAAAATAAATGTTTAAATAGAAAGCTACCAGTAAGAAAAATAAACAGGTTTTCTTCTTGAAGATTGCTTTTTTTTTTTCCTAAAATTCAAATAAACATCATCACCTTGCATGTGGGGAATATTTATAGTTTTGAAAGTACTCTCACTTATCCAATTTGTTTATCATGGTTGGTAATTATATACTTCTGTGATCATCTCATTTGCTCCTTCATTCAGTAAATATTTATTGAGTGCCTATAATATGCCAAGCACCGTTCTAAACAGCATGTGTTTCAATGACAGGAAAGACAAAGTGTCTGCAGAAAGGTTTCCTACACTGAAGTCTGAGACCTAAAGATAACCAGTAAAAGTATATAATACAGAGAAAGATGGTGATAAAATGTGGGGGGGAAGGTAAAGCATGGGATAGATGGAGAGTGACCTGAAGGGTGGAGACAATGGGTAGTTCTCAAAAGAGGTAACATTTGAGCAGAGGGCCAAGTGCAGTGAGGGAACATGCCATGAGCACACCAGGGAACAGGAGTGCAGGCCAAGTGAACAGCAAAAATAAAGACCATGGTTCCTGCATGTTGGTTCCTCCTACTGAACCTGAAGTTCCAGAGGTCTAAGATCATGTCTCCTTTGCTCATCACCAGTACACAAGGTGGTCTCACAGTATATGTGGGGGAAAAAGTAGACTAGGAAAATGGTTTTATCCCATTTCCACTAATTTAAACAGTGAAAATCTGTTTCTTATTCTTTATCCAGGGCCTGCTCACCAGTTCTTAATATTCTTGCTCCTTCAAGTACTGTATTAATGACAGCAACAACCTCATTCACCTAAGATTCTGCATCACTCAATTGCCATACGGCTCACACATAAACTTTCAAACATAACTACTTTAAGCACATTAATGGAAGTCACTCTAAATTTATTATAATTCTCCCTCTTTTACTGAGTTGAATGGAATACATATGTAGTAACTTTTCTTGAAAAAAAAAAAGTAGTTATTACAAATATTGTTTACTCTTCTATCGTACAGGGAAATATTCAAAGACTTAATAAATGTGCTACACTGTTCAAGCAAGGTTTTCTTTCTTCTTTTCCCTGGGGCCATTTTGTATTATGCAACATTTTGGCTTGCCAACTCTGTTCCTATCCAGTCATTCTTACTTGCCCATTCTCCATTCTTCCTAAGTCTCTGACAACTTGTGCAAGACCAAAGACAGACAATAGAAAACAAATTATGACATCAAATGTCTGACAAATGCCTTCTCTTATCTTATAGTCCTTTGCAGTACTATTCAGAGCAGTTGTGTTTTCTATTTGTAAGATGATTTTATTTTTTGTCTTCTTCTCCCACTGGTCTGTAAACTCAGAAAGCAGAGGGTACGTACCTGTCTTATTCACCATCCTACTCTCCAGAACCCCACAGCATCCCTGGCACATGGGACATCTTCAACAAAATTGATCAAATGTATTAAATTTATAGACAAGTGAGTAGTTTAAATGAATGGAAACATGCCTAAAGAATGACCATATGCAGTATAACCAGGTCTTAAAGAGCACCTGGGCTCCGAACACATCTTGGTGTGGGACTTGGGGGCCTTTTCTTCCAATTATTTTAACTTGCATGCAGCACAGGGCTGAGATGACTCTTTCTGACAAGTTCAGCTTCCTGTTGGTATACTTTGGGCTCAGATAAGAAGACCAATCCTAGCAAATTGACAATAATTATCTAGTAATAAGCACTATTTTTTAAAAGATAAAGAGAAATAAGAAACAATCTCTGTATGATCCCAACTTAAAGATAAGCAGCATCAGTTTTTCCAAGAGGAGTTGCCATGCTTTGCAGCCAAGACCCAAGTAGTGCTCATGAATTCCTTTATTCTGATGTATTATTCCTTAAGAACTAAAAGAAAGGGTAGAAGAAAGTCATATGTGACTTGTAACAGTGACTATGTATGTAATGTTAAATAAGTTCACTTCTCTGTATCTCTCAGTTTTACCACCCTCACACTGGTAGGAATAGTAACACCCACTTTCCAGAGTGAACCATATTGGAACCAAGTTCCAATATGAACCTACGCCATCCTCATGGCATAGGTTCATATTGGAAAGTTCTGGCACATAGTTAGCACTACTTAAATCATGGCCATTATTAGGCTTTAGTCTAACACCAACCTGTGCATCAACAATGAAAGGGTGGTTGTATTATCCTGGATGGAGTTGAAACACATTCTTCTTAGTAAAGTATCACAAGAATGGAGAAGCACCCAAAGTACTCAATACTAATATGAAGCCAGCAGATGATCTAATGCATGCACACATAAAAAAATTTTTCAAATTGATTCAAGGTGGGGGGTGTAGGGGAACAAGGGAGAGAGGAGAGGGGAGGAGAGTGGGGATGGGTTGCTTCCGCTTAATGGACCCAGAGCCAGGGGGTATCTAGCCACCTCTTTGGCACAATTATAAAAGGGACTCTACCTAACAAATGCAATCATTGTAACCTAATCCTTTGTACCTGCAAATTAACATAAAACAAACAAACAAACAATTAAAGAGAAGTAAAAGACCTCCCTACCTTAGTAGAATCCCCTTTCCCTTAAGCACATATAGAGGTAGAAAAGAAAGAAGACACCTAAGAATACTACACATTTATAAATAAAAGAACATGTGATGAATTATTCTAGATGAATCTTATCTTCAGGGGGTAGATAGCATGTAAAAACAGTGATACTAAACAGTAATTACCTTAATTGGATAAACTGTCAGCTAAGCTAGGTACAGCACCATCATGCTCATAATATCTACAGATCACTGCACAATAATGGGCTTCAACATGGATTATGTCATTTAACATCACAACAACCCTGAGAATGATTACCACCTCTGTCTTGCTAATATACACTGTATAAATTGCCCCAAATTACACATTCAATTGATAGGAAGGCCAAGATTCAAACCACTCCTCTGAATGTAAGTTTTGCGTCTTTCTAAGAAATAAAAAGTTGCCACAATTAAATAAAAGACACAGAGAAAAGTGATGAGCTCAATCACTTTCTTTAAAAGTCAACATTTTTCAATGGGCAGTTTCTTAAAGATAAGGTCATTACCCTAAAATTAATATATTATGAGAAACTAATATAGAAATACTTAAGAATGTCAGAGAGTACAGAGGGCAGTGCTTTTGATTTGACATTTGGAGTAATCAAATATCACTACTAAGTGACTCCTACACTGTAAACGAGCTTATTAAGAAATTCACTTTCTTCCTTCTTAGAGGCAGAGCTACTTAAAAAGGCGGCTACTGAAGCAGTCACTGAATGAAGCATTGCTAAAATCAGAATTAACATATCTTCTGAAACCTACCCAACTTACAGCATCTGGCTCAAGGTGCTAGTATATTTTCAAAGACAGATATAAAAACATATTCTCACCTGTCATAAGAGCAAAAGTTTCCAGGTAGTACAAACAACAAACCAAATTCCACCCTCAGTTTTGCCCATACTTGTAAATGTTTAGCAGTAATTTACCCTGTGCATATTTTCCCAAGTTTATTCTCCGATGAAACTCAAAACTATAATGGGAAATCTTTTAGTCATGCCGAAGCCTGATAAGCACATTTGGATAGAATTTAGTAACAGTTATCTTATGGGGTTTTTACCTCAGTCACTTGAATTCTTACTCCACCCTTGTTATAAGTACTTCTTTATAGAATTCAAATGTCATGTTCTTTAAAATCTCTTTAAAAAAGAAATTTCAGATCCCAAGAGATAAGTCAAAATGGAGATCAATTTTAGTTGCTTCCAACACAGAACAGTATTGAATAACTGTTTTTTTTCTAGACTGTCTTAAATGGTGAACAAAATGAATGCATTAAAATTAAATCCTGTTCTTTAGTTCTTTGAATGTATATCAAACTGTAGCTCATGATTTTGTTGGAAAACCTAGCCAGTGAAAATTACCTCCAGAACTGCATCTATCTATTCAAAGTCATGGTTTGAATTATCCAGGTGAATGTATTAAGTTCTAATGAATGAAAATCTCATTTGTTGCATTAAAAAGTTTAAAATATTTACCAGCATTGGTGGATTCTAAAGATTAAACCTAAGAGTCATCAATCAAGAATTCTAGAACTAGCTCTGATATCTAAATCATTAAAGAGCTAGGAGAGCCACATTTCTCTACATTCAAGTAAATTACTGTCCCCTGGAACACCATAGAGATGGAAAATATCAATAATATTTTAGATGCTGGCATAAAGTAAATGACTGATAAGAATAATAATATAGACAGACCCAGCAGGGGCTGGGGATCAGCCCTGTCTGACGAACTTAGTCCACACAAGGCAACCACTCTCCTGCTGTGGGTGCCGTCAGAGCTGGGGATTCTGCACCCTGTCCCACCAGACACAGCCCAAACCTAGGGTCAACACCATTACTGGCTGAGCACAGGAACCTCTACCAAGGGTTGCTACCAATCGGCCATCTTCCAAGGTGCTTCCTTTTGCCAACTTCTAAGGAAGTACAGTAAGAGATCAAATAGGAAGCTGGTGCACTGCACCTGCAGCTGATCGGGTGCTCTTGGGAGGGTGAGACTGGAGCAGAGCTGTAGGGTGCCAGAGCTGAGGCTAGCACTTCACGCACTGCTGAACTTCACCCTTGGATCGACCCACTTCTGTCTCTATAACTTCTGAAATTCCTGAGATCTACTGGAGGAAAAACCACTCAATTCCTGTGAAGAATGGAATATCCTGGGTCAGTTCCAAGTGCAGGACAACTGTCTCTAGGGTAAGAGCTGCACCGTGACCCCAGACCCGCACCCGCCGGCCTCTGCACACCCAGACCAGGAACTGCGGGAGCCGTGCAACCCTCTGTGTGGAGCCCTTCTCCTGGCCAGAGACTCCTGGAGCCTTGGGCTCTCTGTACCAAAGTCACTGAGCGCCAGGCACTCCCAGAACCGTGTGCACCTATTTCTGGATCCAGGTGTGTCACACTCCAGAGCTGCTTCCACAGCCAGAACTCCCTGGCTGGGGCAGCCCCAGAGAAACTACACAGGGTCACTCCCTACAAAGATCCAGCAACAATAGAGTGATCCTGCTGGGGTCTAATCTTAGAGAGACATCTCCCCAACTCTGAGGACGGCCAGAGGCAACAGTGAAAAACAATCATGAGGTGAAAGCACCAGAAAAACTCTGGTAATATGAATAATCAGAGTAGATCAACTCCCCCAAGGATCAATGGGGCAGACACACCACAAGATCTCATGCACAAAAAAATAGCTGAGATGTCAGAAATCAAATTCAGAATCTGGATAGCAAATAAGATCGAATTAGAATTCCAAGGAGTAACCCAAAAGATATCTCAAGAATTCAATGAATTCAAAGACAAAATGACCAAAGATTTTGACACATTGAGACAAGAAGTTGCACCCCTCAAAGATCTGAGAAACATGGTAGAATCCCTCAGTAACAGAATGGAGCAAGAAGAAGAAAGGATTTCTGACATTGAAGACAAAGCTTTCCAATGCTTCCAAACTCTCAAAGAAGAAGAGAAATGGAGGGCAAAACACTCTCTCAGAGAGCTCTGAGATAATTTGAAGAAAACCAACATTCGTCTTATAGGGATCCCTGAAAGCGATGAAGTGACTTCACAAGGCACAGAGTCTCTTCTCCATGAGATTATGAGAGAAAACTTTCCAGATATGCCAACAGATTCTGAAATTCAGATAGCAGACAGTTTCAGAACTCCAGCACGACTCAACCCAAATAAGACATCCCCCAGACACATCATAATCAATTTCACTAAAGTTAATATGAAGGAGAAAATTCTGAAAGTAGCCTGATGAAAGAAAACCATCACCTACAAGGGGAAGAATATTAGCATAACTGCAGATCTCTCTGCTGAAACCTTTCAAGCTAGAAAAGGATGGTCATTGACTTTTAATCTCCTAAAACAAAATAACTTTCAACCCAGGATCCTGTACTCAGCTAAACTGAGTTTCATTTATGAGAAATTAAATACTTTAATGACATTCACATGTTGAAGAAATTTTCCATAACTAAACCAACTCTCCAGGATATTCTCAGACCTATCCTCCCTAAAGACCAGCATAATCCTCCACCACCAAAGTAAACCCACCCAAAAAATTTTGTTCAAACTCCAACTTCCACAGTCACAAAAGGATTAAAAATGTCCACCGGACTCTCAAAAGGCTTATCAATATTCTCAATTAATGTGAATGGTTTAAATTGTCCTCTAAAGAG
>CAUYPK010076490.1:0-87234 GCA_963574355.1 Loris lydekkerianus
AAACACCTTTTGTTTTTTAATAATAATTTCCTAAAATAGGACTCTAAAAAAAAAAAAAAAAAAAAAAAAAAAATATATATATATATATATATATATATATACACTCCAAAGTCAATAAGGATTTGAGGAGATATTGGTAGACGTAATAATTTTTTTTTGAGATCAGAATCTCACTCTGTCATCCTGGTTGGACTGCTCTGGCATCATACCTCACCCCAACCTCAAACTCTTAGGTTCCAGTGATCCTCTTGCCTCAGCCTTCTACGTAGCTGGGACTACAGGTGCCTATCACAATGCCTGGGTAGTTTTTCTGTTTTTAGTAGAGACAGGATCTTGCTCTTGCTCAGGCTAGTCTTGAACTCCTGAGCTAAGGCAATCCATCTGCTTCAGCCTCTGAGCGTGCTAGGATTATAGGCTTAGTCACTATCCCCCAGCCTTGATATAATTATTTTATGTTTTAAGTTTGTATAATTCTCTCCTTCACCCACTAACTTATTTTAAGTAATTTAAAAGTTGGAAGGTAAAACAAACTTACATAAATGAAGAAAGGAAGAATAAGAAAAGATGCAAGATTTTCCTAAAACCAGTTTAGTTATACAGTAAAGTAAAGCAGTAGTAGTTTTGAATTGGGACCTTGGCAGTCAGCATCTCCCTGCAGTATTCTTTATCTTTCAAATGGGGTTACCATATACCTTCTCGGTAGTATTGTTGTGAGGGTTAAACAAGATTAGATATATAAAGTTCTTAGCGTTTGTGCCTCGCACATTTCTCTAGCTTCAGTCAGGTGGTGAATCAGTTGAGGCAACTATGTACAGGGAGCCCTACAGAGCAGGGAGATTTATAGAAAGCAATTGTGAATTCTGGAGCTAGGATTTAAATGTATTTTAAAAAGTAATTTGGAAAAGTAGGTTTGATAATTCTCACTAGGCAGGAAAAAAGTATTTAGAAAAGTAGTTTACTTGTAAAGATTTGCGAGGGAAACCAGTTTTAGGAAGAACTCATTAAATAAAAAACAAACATTTAAAAGTAAAAAAACCCCACAAGATTACTAAATGCACTAAATTTACAGTAAGCCTCTTCATGGTAGAAAAGCAGCCATTTTTCTCACATTAATTGTATCTGCCAGGGGTGTCACATTTCTTCAGATGGTTGTCATTGCCAGGGATAGGGATGAAGTAATTTATTTTGGAGACTAGATCCACACAGAAATACTCACCTCTCTCTCTTTCTTTCTTTCTTTCTTTCTTTCTTTCTTTCTTTCTTTCTTTCTTTCTTTCTTTCTTTCTTTCTTTCTTTCTTTCTTTCTTTCTTTTTCTTATCTCTCACTGGACATACTCAAAATTTTGAGGGACAGCAAAGTGTCATTTTTTTCCTATACCCTTCTTTTGTAATTGAGCTCCTATCTGTAATGGCACAGATTTATGTGTTATTTTTCTTTTTCATATTTATTTATTTATTTATTTATTTATTTATCTTTTTCAGTTTTGACCAGGGCTGTGTTTGAACCTGCCACCTCTGGTATATGGGGTTGGTGCCCTACTCCTTGAGCCACAGGCACTGCCCTATTTTTTTTTTTTTTTTTTTTTGAGGCAGAGTCTCAAGCTGTTGCCCTGGGTAGAGTGCTGTGGTGTCACAGCTCACAGTAACCTCAAACTCTTGGGCTTAAGTGATTCTCTTGCCTCAGCCTCCCAGGTAGCTGGGACTATAGACACCCGCCACAACGCCTGGCTATTTTTTTGTTGTAGTTGTCATTGTTGTTTAGCAGGCCCTGGCCAGGTTTGAACCTGCCAGCCCCTGTGTATGTGGCTGGCTTCCTACCCCATTGTGCTATGGGCACCGCTAAGTTTAGTGATTTTTTTCTGATTCAATATATTTTGATGTTTAGTTTGGCCATTTAATTCATATAGGTCTAATGAGATACTGATTAACTTAGAAATTCCTTCCTATCGTTGATAAACAAACCTGTCAGTTTGGTATGAAAGTAAGAAGAGTTTAACTTCTATTTGGATGTTTTATAATTGTTAAAATTTGTCAGCTTGTCTACACAATTAGGAATGACAAGCCACCTGATTTATCTCAATCAGCATTCATCTGCAGTACCTATAATTGTAGGGTATCTTGGTTCTCTGAGATTCCCATGTTTGTCAGTGTTTGTTCTGGTCTGTCAGGAAGCAGTTTTTTTTTTTTTTTGTAGAGACAGTTTTACTTTATCGCCCTCAGTAGAGTGCAGTGGCCTCGCCTCCCAGCTCACAGAAACCTCCAACTCCTGGGCTTAGGCAATTCCCTTGCCTCAGCCTCCCAGGTACCTGGGGCTACAGGCATCTGCCACAATGCCTGGCTATTTTTTGTTGCAGTTAGGCCGTGGCTGGGTTTGAACCTGCCACCCTTGGTATATGGGGACGGTGCCCTGCCTACTGAGCCATAGGCTCTGCCCTGGAAGCAGTATTCTTTATTCCTTTAAAGCTTGGAATCCATAAGCTATAGAAGAGATACTAAATTGATTTCCTATGTAGACTTAGTAGGCATCAATTCTACATTTGAAATGCAGTCCTCGTTCCTTGTTATACCCAATTAAAAGAGATTTGTGTTTAAATCTCACATTTCTGTGTGGTCATGGTCAGAAATTTGATTTATCTAATTTTATTCTGATAGGAGGGAAAACAGATTTTTTTGATTCATACAAAGTGAAAAGAGTGAGTTCTTATGTTTCATATAATACTTAATCATTGTATTGATCAGTTTCTAGAGTCTAGACTAACAATTTTCGGCTGCTCAGCTGTGAGAGGATTTTAGGTGTGCAGTGAAAAATTTTAAAGAACATTAATTAAATTATTTTCAAAAGATGTTTAAAGCACGGTAAGTATATTCTTTTTTTCAACTTTTTTTTTTGAATTGTGTTTTTTAAACACAATTTAAATGTGCCACGGAAGTTTGAGATTAAAAAAAGGTTGAAAAACACTGTTTTATACAAAGATACTCAGTATAGTCTATATTTTCCTACAGAATTATTCTTAAATGTTTCTGGTAGTTTATTACCTAATAACCTATATTAAGACCTTCATGGGATATTTTCTTCCTTGAATTCTGAGGATATTAGATTAATCAAGTTATTACCTAAATTACTGCATATATAGAATGTTAAATTGGGGATTAGAGATAGATTAAGAAGAAAGTGTTTTCTGTTATGACTATTACAAATAAAGTATTAATCACAATTAAATCATTCATTTAGTCCCAGGAAATTCCTATTTAGTCTTATATTAAGTAATCTACTTGTACAGATTAGATTGATCTGCACAACAGATTGATGAAAATCTTGACTCATTTCCTTGATACAGTTTATGATAGTTGTTGACTCATGAGGAAGATGTCAGCTTTTTACCAGGATACCTGCATTTGTGAGTCTCTTCTATATAATAGTAATAGTTAAGATGATTTGGTACGGTTCTTTACTAAGGATCTTTTGATATTTACTTAGAAGAATTAATTTGGAAGAAATTTATGTCCTTAGGAACAGTAGCAGCAATGATGTTGAATTATGCTTGTTTCTTTTTCTTTTTTTTGAGATGGGGCCTTGGTCAATTGCCAAGACTGGAGGGTAGTAGCATCATTAGAGCACATTGTAACCTCAAAACCTGGGCTCAAGCAATCCTCCTCCCTCAGCCTTCTGAGTAGCTGAGATAACAGGTGCATGCCACCATAACTGGTTAATTCTTTTATTTGTTGTAATAGTAGAGATGAAATCTCATTATTTTGCCCAGGCTGATCTAGAACTCCTGGCCACCCAAAGTACTCAGGTTATGGGCGTGAGCCATTGTGCTAGCCTCATAATTGTTTCTTGAGTATCATTGCTCCAGTCTGGCCTAGTTGCTTTCCATATCTTGTATATGGAATATCATCCTTAGAATTTTATTCACTCTTGTGGAGTTTCTTCTCCCATCTTCTAGGACCCTTGTATTCCACATGCCATGTCTTTTTATTGACTTATTCTGTCTTTGTGGGGAGGGGACCACATTCTATGGTAGTTTTGAGAAAGTGCTAGGGAGGTATATTTTTTAAATACCATGTATGTTTGAAAAAAATGTCATTCTATATTTTTATGCTTGATCGATAGTTTGGCTGGGTATAGAACTCTAGCTTAAAATTATTTTCCTTTAGAATTTTAAAGGCACTACTCTGTTTTATTTTCTTGCTTTTGTTATTAATGGGACATCTGAAGCCATTTTTATTTCTGATTTCCCCTCTGAGTGGAAGCTCATAGAATCTGTTAGTCTCCAGTGTTCTGAAATTTCATTGTAACGTGCATTGATGTGGATTATATTATTATTGTCTGTTGGCCTTCATTGGGTTCTTTTGGTCTGTAAACTTTAGTTCTGAAAAGTTTTCCTACATAATGTTGTTGGTGATGTCCTTTTGCTAAGGTCATTTCAATTTGAATTTCTGGATGAATATTCCAATAATACTTTTTCCTCTTATTTAAATTTTTGCTAAGGTAGATTTCTTCAACTTTTATCACTATACAGTCTTTCTGAAATTGAATTTTATTTTTTCCTATCATGTTCTTTTTTTTTTTTTGCAGTTTTTGGCAGAGGCTGGGTTTGAACCTGCCACCTCTGTTATATGGGCCTGGCACCTTACTCCTTGAGCCACAGGTGCAGCCCCACCTATCATGTTCTTAATTTCTGTTTTCATTTCTCGTCAGTAGTATTCTATTCTTGACTCAAGAATGCAACATCTTTTCTGTGTGAATTAGTTTTTTTTTTTTTTTTTTTTTTTTTTTTAATTTTTCTTATTCCCACATAGTCTATTACTTTGTGTATTTTGTTTTTGTTTGGTCTTTGTCTTTCATGTTAGAAACCTGTATGTACTTCATACCAAATATAGTAAAACTTTTAAGTTCCGTGGAATTTCCATATGGAATGTTTTCAAATAGTATGGTAAATAAAAAATATGATAGTTGATTAGCATTAATTATCTTTTAGGGTTTTTTTTCATTGCTATTCATGACTCTCAGAAAATGATTAAATTCTCTGTTTATAAAAATTACAGATTGTAGCACTTTTATTTTAGATGGAATTTTGTGAAGTGCTAGTTTTTAATTAGGAAGAGACAAAACATTGGATTGCTATGGAAGTGCTTATCTAACATTAGAAATTGTTTCTCTGACAGTGAGAACTAGCTGAAAAAAGAAATTATTTCCAAATATGTATACTATACTATGTATACTGTACTATCCTATGTATATGTATAAAGGATTATTGGCCCCATTGCAGATGGCTCTACCAAAGGCAAATTTCTTGCAAGATAATCTGTGACATAGTCAAATTGCATCCTACTTTCTTAGTAATGTTAATAAAATTTAAAAGTGAATACAGGCCAGGTGGGCACGGTAGCTCATGCCTATAATCCTAGCACTCTGGGAGACCGAGGCAGGTGGATAACTTGAACTCACAAGTTTGAGACCAGCCTGAGCAAAAGGGAGACCCCTGTCTCTACTAAAATAGAAAAACTGAGGCAAGAGGATTGCTTGAGCCCAAGAGTTGGAGGTTGCTATGAGTTACGATGCCATGGCGCTCTATCCAGGGCAACAGCTTGAGACTCTGTCTCAAAAATAAATAAATAAATAAATAATAAATAAATAAATAAAAGTGAATACAGTATAACCTCCATAGTTGACCACCTCCCTACATTGACCACCTCAATAAGTTGACTTAATTTTCATAGACCTGATATGCACTACATGTATGTATCGGTACAGTAGGCCTAGTTCCTTATGTTGACCATCTCTGTATGCTGATCAATTTGTTACAGTCTCTTGAATGGTCAATGTATAGTAATTCTACTGTAATTGTGTTCTGTAGTTTTCTATAGACTTTTGCAGAGTTCAGCTATTCTAAGCACATAATAGCTCCTGTGTAGTGCCTATAAAAACATTCTAAAAACTGAAAAGTGCCATACAAAAGATTTTTTTTCATCTTTTATTCTAAAGTGCAGATTGTTTTAAGTCAAGACTAAAAGCTTAATTGACTTATTAGTTGTTTCTTCTTTCTAGAAAGTAAGAGTTGAGATCCTAAAAATGCAGGTTCCTAAAGATGGAGAATTTTCTGAAATTTTTGTGGTAGAAACAAAAACACTGGGAATTAATTTCAGGTCACCATCTATTGAGTAAATGTGTTTCACACTATGGAAGAGAATGGAAAATGAATTGAGATGTGATTTCTAATCTTATATAAATATTATTACATGTATGAAGATATAGCTTATGTAATGTGGTAAGTGTAATGATGATATGCATAAAAGATCTTAAGATAGTAATTACACTTGATTTGGGAATGGGCATAGTAAGGAGAAAAGAAGCTAAGAAATGAATCATCAGTGATTAAGATCGCATTGTGGGTGGTGTCTGTGACTCAGTGGGTAGGCGCCAGCCCCATATACCGAGAGTGGCGGGTTTGAACCCGGCCCCGGCTAGCTAAAAGCAGCAGTGGCAACTGCAACAAAAATTAGTTGGGTGTTGTGGCAGGTTCCTGTGGTCCCAGCTACTTGGGAGGCTGAGGCAAGAGAATCGCTTAAGCCCAAGAGTTGGAGGTTGCTGTGAACTGTGACTCCATAGCACTCTACCGAGGGTGACAGAGTAAGACTCTGTCTCTACAAAAAAAAAAAAAAGATAGCGTAGTTTAAATCGTGAGTAGGATTTATCAGGTGAACTAGAATAGTTGCTTTGGGACATAGAGTGAAAGTTGTTGGCAGTGGCACTAATTATTTGAATAACAGCAGAATCATCAACCTTTCCTAAATGGTTTCTACTAGACACAGAAACGGAACTAATGTGTGAAGGGATGGATAAAGCTTTCTGGGCGGGGGCTGAATGTAGTTGGGGTTATATTTCAACTCTCACCAGTTTCATAAGGTTATTTAATCTCAACCTGTTGCCTCTGTCACAAATTGAGGAAAACCTTTATCTTTAGTGTTAGTGTGATAATTAAAAAATATATAAAACGTATCTGAAGGCTTGATACATATAAATGTATTACTTTGTCTTTGTAGTAGGCAATCAGCATATTTATTGATTTGACTTATGTGCCTTGATGTAGTGGAGAAAATTTAGCAAATTGTTAGGAAGATAATTGTTTTGGCTAGAAGAGAAAGGGTACAATGATGGAATATTGTATCTCTTATTTTGAAATTCTAATTAGGTGAAAGGTAGCTATTATAGCTACTACAGGTTGAGTATCCTTTATCTGAAATGTAGGGACCAGAAGTGTTTCCTATTGTGGATATTTTTGCAGAATTGATAATATTTGTACATCCTAAATCTGAAAATGTGAAATCCAAAATGCTCTCACTTTCAAAATTTTTGAACACCAAGATGATGGTCAAAGGAAACACTCATTGGAGCATTATGTATTTTTGGACTAGGGATGTTCAACCTATGTAACTAGCAACTTTCCCTGGCTAGACTAAGTTTAGAGTAAGAAAAAAATCGTCAAGATATACTTTGATAAAGTATTTGGCGAGACAAAGAAGACTTTAGGGGGTATCATCCATTTGAAGCTGTGTTACATAATTTAAATCTTTGTGGGCCAGACTTCAAAAAAAAAATCTGCTTCCAGAATGTTAGAAGCTGTTGATCAGGTATCTCTAAATGTTTTGGCTATTGGTACATCCCCCCTTCTCCAGCAATTAAATTAAACTTAGATTCCAGTGCTACAGTGATGACTATCCTGTTCAGTCTTTCCTGGTTTACCAAATTTTGCTTTTAATGAATAGACTTTGCTTGTGACATCTTCAGAGAATCTGTTATATTTTTGAAGAATTAATGTGGCTTGGATTAAGTATAAATTTTTTTCTGATACAGTGCTTAAAGCAGTTGTTACATTATCCAGTTTGCGTCACAGAAAATACTTTTTCCCAGAGTGTCTACATTCTTTATTTTTATTTGCTTTTCACTCATATCAAAATGTTAGGAGGTCTGTGTCAGGGCATGCAGTGTAATTTGTCCTGAGACCAAACACTCACCTGGGGACATGAGTATTTGTGACCATCTGTACTACTGAAGAGAAGAAATAATTTTTATCTTTATGGTAAATTATTCAAAATGAGCTTTGTTGCCATTTTATTTATAAAGACTCTCTTGTTAGTGTTCAAAAATTTGATTGTAGGCTTTAACCATTCTGCTAGATTTGAGCACTTTGGGGTTTAGATTGTGTGGAGAAAAATCTATAAATTGAAATTAAATTGGTCAATTGATTCTTAGGATTTAAACTTAATTTTCTAGAATTATAAAATTGAAATTCTTTTCATGATAAAAGTATTATAAAAGGTAAAAAAAAAAAAAAAAAAAAAGCCTTGAGCTGGGTTTAACTTTTTTTTTTCTGGACTGAAATGGAGGCTTTCTTTCAAGCAAATTCCCTGATGTTTGCTCTGTGTGATTTGGCTCTATCTCTGTCACTACTAATATGTGGCATGGACTTCCAGTTGTCTGGGATCTGGATGTGCTCAAAGTCTGTATTGCAAGTCCGGATTCACAGGCATTCTGTTACAAAACTGGCTTGCTGCCTTCTGTTTTCTTTTTCTATATCCTGAGTAACTGCATTGTTTGTTGCAGTGTATGCATTAGTGCTCTCTGTGTTCAGTTTTCTGCAGGATGACAAAATGGGGGGAGGGCTTTGATACATAGCTGAGTTTTCACTGTGTGAGTTCTTGAGTGCACATTGCAGCCATCTTAATTACACTTTTGTGCAACTGAGACTGTGCAGCTGTCTCAAAATGGCTGCTAACCTGGTCTTTGTAGCTGCTTAGGAAGCAAGTATGCCAGTGAGGAGATTTGTCACATGCATCAGGACCAGAGGTAAGAACCAGTACTCTTTATCTTTACATTAAAAAAAAAAACAAAAAACATTAAATTTAACTGAGTTCATATAGAAAGGTGAACTTAGAGTTTATTTGCTAAATAATTGAAATGTTTGCTAGAACCTTTAAGCCTCTATTATGGAAATAGTACATAGGATGGTGAGGTCAAAGGTTAAATTCCTGTAATTTCTTACTAGTTTCTGTTGTCATTGCTAAAACATTTGATCACCATAGTTAGTGCTTTTCTGGTCCTGACTAACTTAATATTCTCTTTTATGTTGGATATTTGAGTATGTTTGGTATTTATTTGTAGAAATTAAAACAATGTATTATTTGAGTAGATTTTTTAAAAAAGTAATGAATAAGCCTTGTTTTGCACAAAGAGTATGAGTTTTCTTGGTTTTTGTGAGGTATTGTTTGGAAGCTTTTTGAGAATATGGTAATTCTATGTAAGTCATAATTAGAAAATTTTTTTAATACTGAGCCTTTTTTTTTTTTTTTTTTGTATTGTGGATTTCAGTTCTTATGCTGCTGCCTTCTCCTGGCATCCAACTCTTTCACATTTTTAATGCTTTTTTATTTTTTTGTTCTCATTTACTCTTTGCTTAAGTTGGCATGATTCAGATTTTGAATATGGAAGTAAGTTCATGTTCAGTCCTGGATACCTCTGTTTTTAATGTGTAGTGTACTCAGGTGCCTTCAGAGCTAAAGTAAATACTTCGTTGGTTTAGTTTATTGATATTGTTACATTCATTTTAATCTCATTGAGGTTTACTCTGATATATTTAAAAGGAATAAAACTAAATGTTTTCATAACTTTAGTTTCAAAATTTTCAAAAAGCTTTCTTAACATTTATTGAGATACTGTCCATGATTATCCAGAAAGGTGGGAGAATGAAATTCTTATTCACATAAAACTTCAGGTAGCAGAACTGAATGCTTAAATTGTAGTGCTTGTTAAAACTTTTTCTGAATGGTGTAGTACACACCTCTGGCTTTGGCAGTAAAATATTGTGAATATATCCCTGACTTATATAACATAGAACAGTAGGTTCTGAACTTTCTGAATAGAGTAATTTTCCAAAAAAGAACCCAACAACTTTTTTACAAATTAAATTCTTAGTGAAGACCCCAATATATAAAAGGCATACATACATGTGGTATTTTATTGTTGTGTATTTATTTTATAGTAAGTTTACAACATTTATCGTGTGCATTTAATAAATGAGAACAATTAGGCTATTATGATGAAGAAAACTTTGAAATGAGATCATACATGATAATTATAATCTTATATATTAGTGTCCAGATCTAGTTCACTTATTTATAGAACTGTAGCTTCAAAGACAATGCAGAATTAAGTTTAGAAATTATTCTAGAATGCATCTTTGTTTCTTATTGATGTCCATGAAGGTAGAGTCTACAAATACATGACTTTAAATTTGCTCCTTTGTGACAACCTTGTGTTTATACTTATTACTAGTTACTATTATTTTATAAAATGCAATAATCAAATTTTCTAACTTAATCAGTGCCCATTTCTCAGCTTAACAGCTTTTAGCATTTTTTTTTTTTACTTTTATTAACTGATGTTAAGGTTGTTATGATGCCTATCTTATATGAGGTAATGGATTCTCATAAGCTGAACATTAATATATGTAAGTCATCCAGTCCAACTTGCCCCTAAAAGGGGAAAAGAAAAAAATAAAAAAAACAATCAGTGCTTGTGAAGGATTCTATCAGTCATTACTTTCAGTAAATTTATGCTTTGGCGCAAGTATGACATAGAAAGTGGGTATGCTATGGCTTTAATCCCTCTCATTTTCATACTTATAATAATAGTTCACTATCTTGGTGGCAGGGGTGGCAAGGAGGAGAGTCTAGTGTTTAAAATAATGTGTCTCTCAAACATTTAAAAAAATTAACAAAATTTTTTTTTCTGTTGAGATCAGGTAGGTCTCCTGGTGTTGTCCAGGCTGATCACTTGCCTCAAGTGATCTTCCCACCTTGACCTTCCAAAGTGCTGGGATTTTGAATCCACTGTTCGTGGGTTCAGAAAATTTTATATAAACAAGCTACTTGGTTTAGTAGTATTCTTTAATGCTGGAGAAAAACTGGCCAGATTGAGTAATTTATGTTGGTCTTTAGAGTGGTACTACTCTATTACATAAATTAGCCATTCTTTGATGTGTTTGGGTAGTGGCAGACTTATTTATTAAGTAAAGCCAATATAGAATGTTGACATTACAGAATTAGAAGAGTAGAAGAAATCTTTTAGCTCTAGTCTGGCTGAGTCATCCATACATACTTTGAGAAAATGACTTCTATAAAGAGATGAGTTGAATTCAGGGCAGAGCTTTCTGTGTTTCAGTACAGATGAGAATCTAAGAAACAGTAAAGCGCTACTTCACTGTCCACAGACTAGCAACCAATAGACATATTTATCCTTTAGCTGCTACCCCATTTCTCTAGTTGCTAACATTTAAAGTTATCAAATTTCACATAACAAAAACCTTGATATCTTGCCTCTTAAAAAACAGAAGATTGGGCAATTTGCTTGAGTAGACGCTGTCTCCTCTAGTCCTCTTTACTGAACCACATTACCTGCCCAGCCCCTGAAGTCATTTCCTTTTATTCCCTATTTTATGATAGATTATAATCCAGAAGAAAATAAACATAAGTGAAATCTAGCCTACTTTATTTTGTAGGAGAAACTTAGAATATATAAAGTTAGTTTACTCTTTAGAAGATATGGCACGTTTGGTAACCTTTCACCTTGTCCTAATTTTTATATAGAGTACCATAGGGTTGATTGAAGAGATTCAGTGACATCCGAAAGAAGTGACAGTTGATTGAAAGTAAAGAGATTAAAGAAATACTGATTAGAAACACAAATGTCTTGAGATCTGTTATGTGAAAATCATTTTTTTCTTTTAAATGTTACCTATGTTAAAAAACATCACTGTCAACTTGACATTCTTAATGATAACACTGAATATGTAATAGTTAAATTGTATTCAGAATAAGCAATTTACTGGACAGGTAAATGAAATAAGATTTTATAAAATTTTTTTATCCAAATTGGTTGAGCTGAGAAATTTTAGCACCTGAAATATAATGTTTCCTAATCGGAAGTTTTCTTAACTACAGATGTAAACTAGACTAGATAATATTAGAGACCTCTACAAACTTATTTTTGTTGAAAATTTACATTGGTTTACATATTAATTTAATGTTCACTGGGCCAATGATGCCTTGACGATGCATGAAACATGTTTATGCATGTCTAAATCTGACTTAAGTTTGAATTTTACATTTCCCAGAGTGAAAGCCAGCTTTTTAACATTCACATGATAACATGACCTTGGTAACTCATGAAATGCTAAAACAATGTTATTCCTTTTTTGGAAGGTGATTTTCAAGTTACATGTAAAACTAGCGAAAATTGAAAAAAGTGGTTAACTTACACAAAAAATGTTAACTCCCTGCTTTATACTTCTCTTCACTGCCTCTACCCCCCCACCCCCCCACCCCCGAAAGTGATTTGGGAACAAAGCCTAATGTTTATTGAAATTATTGTTTTTTAATTGCTCAGGTTAGAATTTTCACAAAGTGTTGTCTGTAGGTGACTTATAACAGTCTATGAATATGGAAATAGTGAAAACAGTGCTAATTGTCTCTCTTAATCTTTATGAGTTTATTGAAGGAGGGAATTTAATGTTAGAGAAGAGGTCTAAGAAATTCAGATGAGAACTCCTATTCTGCATCTGCCTGAAGGGGATGCAGTAAACTAGATACAACTTACTGCCAGAACTGTCTGATCTGGTGCTTTCTTTACTGGATATGGAAATACCTATACCGGTATGGCATGCATAAAGGAAAGCATTAGTATAGAAGTCAAGAATATCTGATGTCTACTCTGACACTGTTATCAATAGTTTTATGGTTTGAATAAATTGACATTCTCTGACTATTAAATGAAAGAGGTAGTTTGACTACATAAGGAGTCACAAAAGAACACCAGCTTTGGAGTCAGTCAGGATGAATCTCTGTTCTTCGATTCACTAGTTAGAGGTCACATGAAGAATGGATATATAATGCTTAAAATTATAGTGGCTATAGTTAAGTGCTCAGTTAAATTTTAGGAATTACTTTGATGGGATGAAGCAAGTTATTTATTTTTAGAACTTCAGCTTTCCTTAGTTTTAAAATGAGGGTAATGTTTAGCATACAGAATTAATTTTGAGATTTAAATAAAGATAACAAATACAAAGTGACTCGAGCATTGTATGAGTTTGAGTTAAATATTGGTTGCTTTTTCCCTTATAAGGTTCTCTTCTAGCACAAATACTTTCTCTTTTTCTTTCTAAAAATCATTATTCTGGAAGAATAGAGTTGGGAAGAAATCTGGGCTACTTGGGTACTTTAGAAAAGGATCTCTAGGGAGAGGGAGTTGTTAGGGTCCTGGCTGATGTGCAGTAAAAATGTTAGAGAGCAAGTATTTAGAATCTCAAAGTAAAGATTTTGAAGAGTTCTAAGGGGACAGTCGAATAAGAAAGAAAAAAAAATGGACTGTGAATTGATTAATGGACTCAACAAAATTTAATAAGCAAAAAAGATTAATTTAATTTTTTTTACAACAAATTTAATAAGGAAGAAAAAAATGGACTGTGAATTGATTAATGGACTCAAGAAATTTAATAAGCATTTATTATACACCTGTTATTTACCAGGCACTATTTTGATGCTTGGTGTACAAAATCCCTACCCAAGAGAAGTTTACATTTGTGGACACAGAAAGAAATAATGAGGCTTGGCACCTGTGGCTCAAGCAGCTAAGGCGCCAGCCACATACACGTGAGCTGGTGGGTTCGAATCCAGCCTGGGCCCGCCAAACAACAATGAGGGCTGCAACCAAGAAATAGCTGGGCGTTGTGGCAGGTGCCTGTAGTCCCAGCTACTTGGGAGGTAGAGGCAGGAGAATCGCTTGAGCCCAGGAGTTGGAGGTTGCTGTGAGCTGTGATGCCACAGCACTTTACCCAGAGTGACAGCTTGAGGCTCTGCCTCAAAAAAAAAAAAGAAAGAAAGAAAGAGAGAGAGAGAGAGAAAGAAAAAGAAAGAAAGAGAGAAGCTTGCCAATACTAAGAGATTGTGACTACTGAAATGTAGATAGAATAGGTAGCTGAAAGCTGGATGAGCATTACTCAAAATGTGGCCTGCAGTCAGTCCAAGAATTGTTTATTTCTGGTCCTCCATGAGAACTGAAATTGAGAGTGTCTAGAAATTTTTGTGTCACTCTGAAGTAATATTGTCAGTTGAATCAAATAAAATAAGGCTCATAATTTATGTGCCGTTTTTTCAAGTAATTCATTTTCATTGTATTTTACAAAAATACTGATCTGTAGTGGATGGAAATAGAGCACTAGAAATGAGCTAGTTCAACAGTTTCCTTTGTAGTATGTTTAGTAAGTAGGTTGTAGAGTTTTTGAGTTTCTTTTGATTAATTATTTTGCTGTCAGATAATTAGCTTTTTGGACCCCCCCCCCCTTTTTTTTTTTTTTGCAAAGTAGCTTCCCTTGCCAGTTAGACCTGCTGAAAGATCTCTGCCAATATGAAAACCCAGACTTTGTGCATCATGGATTTTCTAGATGGTGATCATAAGCCTATCTCTACTGCCAGGGATCTCCTCTTATTGTTATTGGCTGGTCCTTCCCCTGTCTGACTTGTAGTTGAGCCCTAATGAATGGGTCTATTCCTAAATCCTAGATGTTGGGCGGCGCCTGTGGCTCAAGGAGTAAGGCGCCAGCTCTATATACCGGAGGTGGCGGGGTCAAACCTGGCCCTGGCCTAAAACTGAAAAACAAAAACAACATAACAAAACAAAAAACAAAAAACAAGAGCTAAATCCTAGACATTATCAAAAGTTTAATCTTACTTTGAATAACTAGCCATGCTTAGCTAAGGAGTTATAAGATGATATATTAAGCATCCCAACTGTATTCTCTTCCTTCCTTCACACTTTAAAAATAATAAGAAAAACATAAAAATGATAAAATACTTGTTATTTGCATTGTATTTTATGCTGGACTAAATGATTTTAGGTCCCTTGATTTTTAAGTACTTTTATTTAGAGTAGTATACATGATAAAAGTAGGAGAGGGAGGAAGCATCCAAAAGTTTAAAACTGCGAGGAATGTAATACTTAGATGATTTTTAAGATTTCTTTCCTAATTGTGAGACTTTTATGATCAATATATGGCACATAGAAAGCTCTTTTGATCATGTAAGACCTTTCTTTCCAGCAGGTGTTAACTTCTATGGTTATGCTGTGTGAATTATATCATATTTGTTCTTGTCACTTCATCTGCTATTGGTGGAGCAAGATCCTGAGAAAAGAAGATAGTTGTTTGAGGAAATCTATCATTGCTTATCAGTGGTAGCCTAGGTAATGTTATGATTATCTACATATAAGAAGCCTGTGATTTGCTACTGATATGTCATTTCCTTCTTTTAGAGCCCCATTATCTTTAGTATATACTAAGAGTTACTTAAAAAGTATGTTTTAAAACAGTTGAAAATAAGACAAAAAAGAAGAAACAGTTTTGATAACCCCTAATTAGCATTTTAAATACATCTTTTTATTTTATTACCATTTCAGGTGTGGTACTAAAATAATTTTTGGGTACTTATTTGAATATGCAATTTAATGTATTTATACTCTTGAAATAAGTGAAAAATAGCAGCAGAGATGTAGAAGTATGTATTGGTAGGTCATAAAGTAACTAAAAAAAATTTAAACGAAGGACCTCATAGATAAAGACTCAACTCTTAGTCAGAACTGACCAATAAAAAGAATACGTGAATGTTAAGGGTTTGAGAAGAATGTGGCACTGGCAGAATGTGTTCTTATGAAAATATTCATAATTTAACATGCCTTGGTTTTGGTACGAGCACATGCTTTCATAATACTAACTAGTGGTAAATGTAAATATATTGAATTATTTAATCATCTTAATAGTGGTACTTAGAGATGCATAAATCTTACTGTTTGGTGAAATGTTATGCAGTTTAAAATCTATTTAAAGATATTTACTATTTAATTGATTGACAAAATTTGGAAGAGTAGTTGTAGAGTAGCATGAGAATAGCTTTTAGATAATGTGAGTTGTAATTTGTGTTTTTAATGATTGTTAAAAACAGCAACCATTGCGTTTATGCAATATTGGTCTATGCCACAAGAAAGCTAAGGCTTTTGAGTATCTCTGGGGGTTAAAAATATTTTTTGTGTGGTGGGAATGGAATTTCAGTTATATAAGAATTATAAATTAGTTTTCTCTTATTACCTGGATTTGAATTATATTAGTAAATAGATAACTAGATGTATTCTAGAACCAGTCATTGCATGATGGGGAGAAATGGGGAGGGTTTACTCAGCAGTACTCTCCTTAGTTTGGTCATGAAATGAGAATTGCTTTATGTAAATTGTTCTTACTGGCGCCAGCTAGCTGTAACTGCAGTCTGGCTGTGCTAGGGCAGCAAATAATATGTGTCATGGATTTTCTGTTTGGAATGTATAAGAATTCAGCCTTTTGGACTGAAAGAAAAGAGTTGATGCATTATAATTGGAGACCACAATTGACTGTGAATATGTGGACTAGTGAAAGGCTATAAGCCTTTTAAGCTTTTAGTTCTGCTTTTATAAATTTATGCCTATTGATACTATTGGGTAATATGTGGGAGGTACTTAACTGCACACAGTTGCTGCAGACCTAATAGTTGGCAGCATAGAAAGCAGTACAAAGAATTCTGATTCTAGGCATTTTCACTTGAAACAGTTATTTTGAAGATATACTTTATGTTCTGTGAGCTTCACTGACGTTTTCTGGCTTTTGTGGCTAATGGGATATTTGCTGCACAAACTACACAACAGATGTGAACCACTGTTGGAAAGGAATTTTAATATGTAGCCAACCTACTGTATTCCTGTTTTTTTTTTTTTTTTTTTTATGAATATGAACCAAACAAGAAATTTAGACTCAAGAAGGCTGATCTAGAAATCTGCATTAAGCTTTTAATGTTTATACAAGTGAACTAAATAACAGTGGTTTACAGAAGAGGAAGTCCTTTTTCACAGTATCAAGCTGCCCACAGGTAATAGACTCAGGTCCTTTTTTGTGACACCTCCCTAATCCCTAAGGCTTTATATTTCTCTCTCACCATTGAGAAATTTTTAAAAATTTAATTGTTTTTAGTTCTAGTGATAATAGTATTGGTAGGTCTTTTAATGTTACTGTTCAGGAGATTTTGAATGCCATATTTGGATTTGGTCTTAAAAAATGTCATTTTTGTTTTCTTAAAATTTCCTCATTTGGATTAAAATGAACTAAAAGTAGGCTTCATATATGAATATTACTCATGCGTACAATATGTTCATTATTACACAGAAATCAGTTTTAGGTCTTTTTTTCCATTATAGTCTGTTACTGCATTCTCAGTTGTAGTGACACCAACTGGCATATGCAGAGATGACATTTTGTAACCTTATACCTAACTATAAAGTTTTAATTTAAATTTACCACTTTGAAGTCACCATTACAAATCAAGAGTGCTTATGCTCTTACATTTGCCTCATTGACATTAGATAATTTGAATTTTTATATATAATATGGTCAAGTTTTCCAGTTCCACTCTTATGTTCCCATTTCCACATATTTAAACTTAACACCATTTTAACAAAATAAATTGAAAGAGTCTAAAATGAATGTATTAATCAGGAATTTTGTTGACTCTAATATGATTTCTTACACTGTGTTACAGGTATACCAGCATTTGTTATTCTTTTTTGTATGCCTAAAATATTGCATACAGAAAAACAAAATACCATTGAAATAAAAATAAAGCACTATATCATATAAATACATTATCATTACTGTAAAGATATGAAAGTATATGTATGTGTGTTTATTCATACCAATATGCCAGAGAGGAACTATACTGATTGATGAAATAAGAGGGGCAGATTAACTATATTGATTGATTAAATAAGAGGGGCATGGGCATGAGGAGTGGAGTAAGTAGGGTAAAGTAAAGAGTGGTAGTGAGGTTAGTTTAGAGGAGTTGAAGAAAGGAGCTACATTAGACAGTTCTTTGCTTTTTACCTCCTCTTTAAAAGTTAATCAGCAGAGTCTTTCTATAATCTTAAAGTGTTAATTTTAGGTGAGACTTCAGTTCTCTAGATTCTGAAAGGCAATTAAATTGGTCATTTATTATTACATGGTTGTATACTTTAAAACTGGGGCCAGTTGTGATAGAAACTACACTGGTGTTCAGGGACACATACTGTTAATTTGTTGCTTTTACAACATTGCTTGGCTTTAAAAGTGAGTAGGGCGCCAGCCCCATATACCAAGGGTGGTGGGTTTAAACCAAGCCCCCTCCAAATGCAAAAAAAAAAAAAAAAAATAGCTGGGCATTGTGGTGCCTGTTGTCCCAGCTACTTGGGGGGCTGAGGCAAGAGAATCGCCTAAACCCAAAGGCTGGAGGTTGCTGTGAGCTGTAACGCCACAGCACTCTACCAAGGGTGACAAAGTGAGACTCTATCTCTAAAAAAAAAAAAAGGAAAAAAAATTGTTAGTATATGCTCTGTAAAATTATGATAGTAGGAAGAAACCAATTTTGTTTATTGCGTTCAAGGTCATACTTCTTGTGGTAGGAAGGACATACATGTCTGAAAACAATTGGGAAATGTTTTTCAGGTTTCTCTGGAGCCATTAAATTGTTTGAAAGAGTTGAGCTGGGAAGATAGTTGAGATAGATTGGTTTTTACATATAGAAAAAGAAAAAAGGAGTTGTTAGATCAAAACAGGATTTTATTAAATGCTATTAGAAATGGGGGTCATAGTTGAGGGAAAGTAGGACGGAGGTGTATTTTGTGTATAGAAAAACCTAAAAAGCGTGTTGGATAGAGATAAAAGTCATGAGGATGAAAGTATATAATTCTTGAGACTATTGAAATTGAGTGCAAGTGATCCAAAATTTGGGGGTTAGAGTTTTTATATTCCTCTTAGGTAACAAAATTTATTTAGCAAGTGATGTATAATCACAAAATCTTTGAAAGGAAATGACTGTAAGTGGTCAGAAGTTCTAATACTGCACTTTGCACAGGCATCTAGTCTTTGATATTTCTTGAGAGATAATTATCTAGTTCCTGCTTCAACATTTCCACTGACAGAACAGTAAGTCCATAATTTCATAAGGCCAGTAAGGCAAGTTCCTTCTTTTGTTGGGCATCCGAAGTTGCCTTTTTTTTTTGCCTCATATGGCCCCACATGTTTTTTTTTTTTTTTTTTTTTTTCCTTTGAGAAAGAGTCTCACTGTTACCTGGGCTAGAGTGCATGCCTTGGCATCAGCCAAGCTCACAGCAATCTCAAACTCCTGGGCTCAAGTGATCCTCCTGCCTTAGCCTCCTGAGTAGCTAGGACTACAGGTACCCACTGTGATGCCCCGCTAATTTTTCTATTTTTAGTAGAGACAGGGTCTTGGTCTTGCTCAGGCTAGTCTTGAATTTCTGAGCTCAAGCAGTCTTCCTGCCTCAGCTTCAGAGAGTGCTAGGATTACAGGCATGAGCCACTGCAACGGACCCTATAGCCTCTCACTTCTGTCTTTCTCTTTTTCTGTATCTCTTTTACATGACAGATTTGCATTATTTAAAGAAAGCCCATTATAATTTCTTTGTTTTCTAGGCTAAATAGCCTCCATTTCCCCCCAGTTATTGTTCTTACAACATGTTATTCCAGATTAGCATGTTCATTCTCTAATACTACAGTTACTAAAACTTGTTAAAAGTTGTTTCCTTGCTATACATTCTAAGAAGTGAGAATTTAAAAAAAAAGCCCTTTATCTGTTATTCTCAGAACCAAGCATAATACTCTAAAAATATCCCCTTTCTCCTGGACTGCATACTTGTTCTGCAGTTTAACTTCCACATTACCATTTCTGGCAGCTACCTTGGGCTGTTGAATTTTTGGAGTTTTCAGTGAGTTAAAATCCCTCAGTCTTCTTTATATTTCATTGATAATCTTTAATATACTTGAACATTTGAACTGAGTATATTATCTTATATTTATAGTTATGTTTCCTTCTTAATTTCTAATATTATTTATTATACTTTCTCTTGATCTTTCTTGCTAAATTTCTTCCATTTTTTGTTTTGTTTGACATGGGGGTCTCACTCTGTCCCCAGGCAGAGTGTAGTTATATGATTATAGCTCAATGCAACCTCACTGCAACCCCAAATTCCTGGGCTCAAGTGATTCTTCTGGGTCAATCTCTTGAGTAGGTAGGTCTGTAGACACTAGCTACCATACCCTGCTAATTAAAAGAAAAAGGTTTTTTTATAGCTGGTGCCCAGGCTGGTCTCAAGCAGTCTTGTCTTCAGCCTTCTAAAGTTCTGAGCCCTGGTGTATGTGGCTGGCTCCTTAAGTGCTGAGCTATGGGTGCTGAGCCCATTTTAAGTCTTCAAAGAACTAGTTTTTGATTTCATTGATTGCTTGCTATTTTGTTGAGTTTTCTCTTATAATTTTCTCATATTGTACAATTCTTTCCTTTGAGATTATACTTTTTTGCCTTTGTTAGTGTTTTAGTGTTTCTGAGTTTGTATTATTTTGTTAATGTATGCATTTGAGACTATTCGTTTCATATGAGTATCGTTTTAGTTGATTTCCCTAGATTGTGTTCCATTAGTTCTTATTATTATTTTATCACTCATTTTTGCCTCAATGTAAAAGGTTTTTAATTTTTTTTTGTTTATTTATAAGGAGACAACTTTTCTCTCATCTTTTTAGTATAACTAACTTTATTACTTTATGGCCAGAGAATATGGCCTTGTATGATTTTTTTTTTTTTCTTTCTTTTTTTGTCTGTCTTTGAAACTATTAAGATTTTCTTGTCATCATATCCCTGGTCAATATTAATATATGTTGGATGTATTATTATTATTATTACTATTTTTGGTCGCAGTTGTCATTGTTGCTTTGCAGACCAGGGCCGGGTTTGACCCTGCCACCCTAGGTGTATGTGGCCAGAGCCCTTCCTGATTAAGCTTACAGGCATCGCCCTATGTTGGATGTATTTGTGAAAGATTTATATTTTATGTTTGTTGGGTACACAATATTTTTTGTTCTAGAATGATTGTTTGGGACAGGGATTCTTTGTAACTTTTTTTTTTTTATCTGAAGGTTTTCAAAAGAGGTGTAGTTATCTCTGGGTTTATTAGTTTCTTCCTGAATTGCTTAAACCTGTTTTTGCTTTATGTGATTGGACTGATACTATTTAGGTATATCAAGGATACACATCTCTAGTGGATTGTACCTTTTATCAATAGGATATATCTTTTTTTTGGTCCCTTTACATGGTTTTCAATCAGAATTTTTTAATATGTTATATATAGATTTTATATCTAGATCCTTACCCTTTCTTTTTTGGGTTAGTATTTGTCTAGTGCATCATTTTTTATTCCCTCAATTTCCTATGCACCTTTAACATAAGGTGTGTCTCTTGTTTATTGTGCGTATCTAATGATTTTTTGTCATTTTACCCATTTTGAAACTTGATGGGTTTTTCTCTGATTGATATAGTTTTTTCTTTTTTTTTTTTGGCTTCATATTCTGAAACCTCTAAATCTGCTAACTCCTACAGTGTAATTAGTTGAGACACATAATATATTTATTATAAAGACAGTTTCAGCCTGCCCATGAGTTTTTCTTGTTTTTTGTAGCTTTGCTGGTTTTCTTATCTGAATTTCTTTCTAGGGTCTTTTGCTGTTTTATATCTGTCATATATCTTCATGTAATTATTTTAGCAAGGGTCTTTTTTCTTTGTCTTTGCTTAGCATTAATATCTTTATTTTCCCATCTTCCTGATTGCTAGTTTAGCTGGCAGTAAAATTTCAGAGTAAAAATAACTTCCCCCTTGAACTTTAAAGGTATTGTGGTTTAACATTCAGTATTGTTGATGGTATGTCTGATGTCAGCTTAATCTTATTACTTTGTAGTTAGATGATTTTTTTACTCTTTCCTAAATTACTAGTTTTTCCTCATATTGGTTTTCTGAAACCTTATTACTGTATATACTTGAGTATAAGCCGAGTTTTTTCCGGCACAAAATTTGTGCCGAGTTCGGGTTTTTTGGCACAAATTTTGTGCCGAAAAAACTCGGCTTATACTCAAGTATATACGGTATATCTAGGTGTCAGAACTTCTTTCTTTGCTTGTTTTAATTTAGTCTGTTTTGGTATTCAGTAAGATTTTATTATTAGAAAACTTATACATTTTTTTCAGCTCTCTGAAATTTTCCTTATCTTTCTCCTCTTCCTTCCCCCCACCCCAAACTCCTCTTAAATGAAAGTTACTGCTTCTGAGTACATCCCCATTTCACTTAGCTTGTATGTTCTTCCTTTATATAACATGAGAGAACATCTGGTCTTGATTAACTAGGTCATTACATCTGTGTTCATACAGCTCATATTTTGAATTGCTAAGATTTCAGATTGACTTCTTTTTATATTTACTCATTTGGGTAAAATATGATTTTATATATTTTGAAGATTTTAAAAAATAAAGTATTTTAAAGTGTCTTATGTTCATTCTGCACTACTAATTAGGTAGTGTTTTTGTGGGCTTTGGCACCTTTTTTTTTTGCTTTTTGATTGTATTCTTTTCTGTATTTCAGATTTCCTATTTTAGTGGATGCTAATGATTCAGGTGGTTATGAAGGATGGGGAAGTGGTACTTGATAGTAAATTGATTTTTGGATGGTAGCTTCCTTGTCTCTACTGAGGCACAGTATTTGCTTAAGTCACTTCTCTGTCCACATTTTATAAATGACACTGTTGCCCTTGCCTAGCACTAGCAAAGAAGAGTGAAAATCAGATGAATTTAGCTATTCAAACATACATTACATGAATGTTTCCATGTGATGATTTATCACATGGATTATCAGGTCTAAGTGAAAGTCTATTTTTACATCCCCTTGTCTCTATGAAGTGAGCTGCTTTAACTAGTCTGACATTTATCCTCCCAGACTTTAAAAATATCATTTGTGTAGGCCAGGTGCGGTGGCTCATGTTTGTAATCCTAGCACTTTGGGAGATCAAGGTGGGTGGATTGCTTGAGCTCAGGAGTTAGACACTAGCTTGAGCAAGAACAACACCTCATCTCTACTGAAAAATTGTAGCCAAGAGTTATTGGCACTTGCCTGTAATCCCTGTTACTTGGGAGGCTGAGGCAAAAGGATTGCTTGAGTCCGAGAGTTTGAAGTTGCTGTACGCTATGATGCCATGGCACTCAAGCCTGGGCAACAGAGTGGGTGAAATTGTCTCAAAAAAAATCAATTATGTATCTATATACAAGTTTAGATTTTTTTGTGTGTTTTAACATACAATGAGATGAAAACCGAAAACATTTAGTGACTACTTTCTGTTTATGTCATTTAATTCCCGTAACGTTTCTGTGAGGGCAGACATAATCATAGTGTCAGTTTCATAGATGAGGATATTGAGGCAAGGAGAGGATATATATCTTGGACAGGTAACTTAACCAGGAAATAACAGTATGGGTGTTTGAAAAGATAAGTCTGGCCCCAGGGTTATCAGTGATAGTTACTAAGAGTTGTGCCATTGGTTTTTTTGATACATGTAATATTTTGTATTTTTTCAGAGATTTTTTTTAATTCCTGGAAAAGAGATCTATCACATTAAAAAAAACTCCTAATGTTCTTTAATGTGGATGTTCCAGTATTTTTTTAAAACTGTTCTCTTAGTGATAGTTTTTTTTTGTTTTTCGATATTACAGTGCAGCAGTAGGCATCTTGATACATTCTCTTATAAATAAAACATGCTAGTATCATTAGTATGTCTTAAGATACTAAGACATACTAAGATACCTTTTAAAGTACCTTTGGTGTGTCAAACTGATGCACAGTTCTTGCTTGTTTGTCCTTAAAAATTGTATGACAGTTAACTCTTCTACCAGTATATGGAACTGCTCACTTACGTAGAGTAATGCTAACCACAGTTGCCAGCCTGATATTATAAAAATGTAATTTTTCTTTTTGTTTTTTCTCTATCTGATTAGTGAAGCTGGATGTTTTTTCTTGTATTTTTGTTTATGAATTGCTTGTTGATGTTTCTCTTACATATATTTTTTAATTGGGGTGTTTTTACTAATAGATGTTCTTTTTTTATTTTGGATATTAATCCTATATCATTATGCCTTTTGTTTTTTTAAGTATTTCTCATAATTTGTGGTTACTTGGAGTACTTTCTGTGCCTTTGAAATTTTCCATTATTTATATCTAGTTTATACTGCACTCATATACTCAGCTGGTATTTTTAAAACTATTCTCAAGTATTCATTTCAAAATCCATCTGTTTCTTATTAATTTGTGATATTTTATCTGTCATACATTGCATTCTCTTGTTTGTGTCTTTTGGATAATAATTCTATTGTACTCATTTTTTAAATACTTAATGATAATCTGTCATATGTGCTGTCACATATGAGAGGGCAAACGTCATTCATTAGTTTTGATTTCAATTTTTTTTTCTTCTTAGCATTTTTTCCTCTTATATGTTAACTTTAAAAAGTTTGTCATGTTACAGAATACCTACGTGAAGTTTCATTAGAATTGTCTTTTAATAAATTTTGTTCAGCATAAAAGAAACAAACTTTATTCAGGAAGAACTGTTTTATTTATTTATTTTTTTACTTTGAATCTTAGTTCTAATATTTTATAACTGTTAACATTTTCTTAGCTCTATGAATTTTTTTCATCATTGTTTCTAGATGCCTTTTTTTGCGATTCTGAATGTTTTCTTTTTTGTTTCTCCTATTTGAGGTCTTACTGCTTTGGTCAAGATTTCTATAACAACATGGAATATAGTATTACAGCCTTTTTTTTTTTTTTTTTGCCTTTAAAAGGACTGCCTGTGGCCCTTTACAACTATTTATGAAGTTTCCTGTTGGTTTGAAGGGATTTTTATCCGATTTTTATTTTTATTTTTATTTAATTTTATCAGATTAAGGAGTGAGTTTTATGTTCTTAATTTTTATTTTCATCAGTGAATATTGAAAGTCATTTGGTGTCTTTTCAATTTCTGCTGAGAAATGACATAGTTAATTTTTGTGATCCTTTGGATTGTCAATAAATTTCTCAATATGCATATTTTTTAAGGTATTAGAGGTATTTAAAATTAAAAAACAGTACTGTTTAGGTTGAAAAGTTATCTTTTAGTAGTTAACCAGGCATATGGGGATAAAGAAATTTGAAGAAAATATATCATTTGTCTTCTGGCCTTAGAGATGTAACAGTCCCAGTTCTCACAAACTGTTGGCTTAGTCTCTCTTAACTGCTGTATTTTTGTCCAATATATTTGTTGAATTGATTTTTGTGCTATTGACAAGTGATATGGCTGATTGAATTTTTTTGTTGTTTACAAGTAGAATAGCTTCTGAGACTTTTTCTCAACATAGAAAATATGATAAAATTTAGAAGAGAAATGTAGTGTTTGGAAATACCAAAATAAGGTCCTAGATTTGAATTTGTGTAACCACTATGTTATGTTGGCTGGTCTAGATCTGAATTTGTGAACCCTTGAAATAGCTTAGTTATAATATCTGTACTTGGGAGCTTATTGCATTTATCACTAAATTTCCTTGGGATTGTTCTTTTCTTTCTTTTTTCCTCCTTTCCTTCCTCTCCCTTACTTTCTTTCTCTCCCTGTGGCTCCTCCTTCTCTCCCACTTACTCCTTTTTTAAATTCTGGAGGGTCTAGGCTCAGTTAAATATTTTCATGTGGCAGATAGCCAGATTTCCAATAACCCTGAACTCAGCATGCTGCTGTTGCTTAGCAACTACTTGTGAAGTCTTGTGACTATAACTGAATTATAAATAGGGTTATGAGCAGAGCGCAATTGAAATTGAGATTGGAAAGGCATACTCTTCCCCGACACACACTCAATTTACATTAAGTGATTTTTTTTCTTTTTTTAAAAATGTAATCAGTTTTCAGAAATCTGGTTCATCAAAATTGGGAGCACTAACCCTGTCATTAAGACAGTAATGGGTCTGTAGAGTTTATGTTTGTAATTACACATTTGAAAGTCTTTTTTTTTTTTTTTATTACTAGGATTAAGCAGTCTGTAATGGAGATGTGGCAGTTCATTGAAATTAGAGCACTTCTAATTTTTGTGGTCATACCTGAAGAATATCCATACGTTGTATTACTGCCTATATTTTTCTTTCCTGTAAATATTAAAATCTACATAAAGTAACCCTTTACTATTAGACTAAACTTTTATACTTTTAATCATATCCTTACTTGGAGTGACTTAAAAATTGTCCTGTATAATAAGGACCATATAGGCATTTGATGAATATCGAATATATGAATAAAGTCATCCATCATTGCTTAAAGAGCATTGCATTTTGTGGTGGAATTTACTAAAATGTGAAGCATTTGTTAAAGTCTTCTGCTTTATTTTTTCTATATTTCAGATGGAAAATTTTAGCACTAAAGATGTTAAATGATTTGCCTAAGATGTCTCACACCTGGTTGTGTATTTGGTTTTCTTGCATCTGTCTCTCTTATGGATGCAAATTTTGTATTTTTTTTTTTTTTTGCACTCATATTTCATCAGTTTACTCAAATTTTAATTGAATTCTATAATTTATAATAAAAATGTACAACTGAGTAGCAGCCACAACCTACGAACAGGTTTAATTGAGAGCTGAAGAATGTGAGCTCTCAGTATTTACGGGTATCAGTTAATACAGTTTTAGAATTTATGAACATTGGCTCATTTGATAATTATTAGCAGGTGAGAGGTTAAGAGAATGTCTAAAGCCTAGTATTTTTCGTCAGATTTCTACAGATATTTTCAGGTTCTAAAAGGTAAAAGTAAGTGGCAATTCTTGGTTTTGGATGAAAGAAACTGTTTTCTTCAAGTACCTCTTAAACTTTTGGTAATACCTTCCAATGGTGCAATCTCTAAACGAAACCGATTATGAACAGTTGCCAGAAATAGATTGTATTCTTGCATTGTTAGGAAAGTGTTAAAATGGGTATATAATTTTACTGTTTTATTACAGGGGGAGAGGCCCGTCCATTCTTTGTTGTAGGCCTAGTACAATTTTCTATTTAAAAGCATTTTTTTTTGAAAGTTCTAATTTAAGAAAGATGTAGATTTATAAACAGAATTGATTGAAAGGTTGTGATAAAATAATTTTAATTAGATTTTCAGGGAGGGATAACCACCTATCTTATTCTGCTATAGAAGAGAAAAATAGTTGGTGCAAAGAGGAATTTATGTTTTCTACAGAATTTGGAAAAGGAGATTCTTTCTTTAGTTCATGATTAAAGCTAAACCTCTTTACAAAGGCTAGGGCCTCAAAACATCTGGCTCTGAGCTGCCCTTTAAAACTCCTGTGGTTTTATTTTTATTTTTATATGTATGGGGAGAGGCACGAGAAGAGAGGAAGAGAAGATATTCAGAGTGATGTTCCTGAAAAATCGCTAAACTTCTCTAGGGTGTTTTAGTTGCTCATACTAATTGATCTAAACTGTCTTGATTATTCACATCCCCACAAATTCAGATTGGTATGTCACGTGTGAATAATGTTTGGCAAATGTCATGCTTTTACAGTGTTTTTGAAACAAAACTGGCCAGTGTAAGTAAATATTTTTTTAAAAGTATCGTAACTGCTTTAAATACTACTTGAGAAAATATGAACTGCTGAGACTTATATTTAAGGTGATATTTGATATCTGGTGTTATCAAAGAATTTTTCTTACTTTCAGTCCTTTGTTAGTATAGCGTTTGATATATTTGTGATAGATTAATACTTTCCCACTAATTGCAACTCATAGGTTGATTCATAATGCTTTCTTTTGTGATGAGGATAATCATTTATTTGTTGAGATAAGTAAATAAATAAGGTTTATGTAAGTAAAAGATTACAAATATTTTGTACCGAGATTTTTGGATTTATTCGTCACGTGTGAATGCAACATTAAGAAAAATAACTAAAGCTACTTTTCATGTAGACCAATGTTTAAAATAACAGCATTTCATGTTTTAAAAGTGTCGTTAAACTTAATTTTAAAACCTACCCACTGTTAGATTAAAAAGAATATTAGTCAAAGGATTATTTAATTTTTACCCTTCCTACAATGGAGCTTCTGTTACTTAAAATTGCTCTATGTGCTTATATGCTTTTTTTTTTCCCAAAAGAAATAATGTTATTATTTTGAGAAATCTTTCTTCATTTTTCTTTTTTGAGACAAGGTCTTAGTCTGTCACCTGGGCTAGAGTGCAGTGGTGTCATTATTGTAGCTCACTGCAACCTCAAGAAACCTGGGCTATTCTCCTTCCTCAGTCTCCTAGGTAGCTGGGACCTGTGCTATCCTGCCCCGCTAATTGTAGAGACTGGGTCTTGTTCTTGCTTGGGCTAGTCTTAAACTCCTGGCCTCCAGCAGTCCTCCAGCAATTCTCCTGTCTAGGCTCTCAAAGTAGTGGGATCATAGGCGAGATTCTACCTCACTCACCTATAAAGACATCAAAATAAGTCCTTTACATATAATTTTCATATTAAGTGTTTAAACTTTCCTAGTGGTATGTAGATAAATTCATTTTGCATTTTAGATAACAAATAGTGACCAAGGAAAACATTTTAAAAATTAACTTATCATCTCACCAAAATACATCGATGAAGGATTTAATGTAAGAAATGTATAGAACATGTACTTTAATATTAATAAATAGCATTTATTTTAACATTACTTGACTGTTCATTCAGCCTTTCATTTCAGGGGCTGTAATTTGAATTCTTGAAAGATGTTCTTTTGTTATTTGGTTTTCCCTTTCATTCTTTCTATTCGTTTCTTTCTTTTTTAAATTTGGTCATTACTTAACTATCCTGTAAATGTCTTTATAATTATGTTAGATTGCAAATTATTTGACATCTTTAAAATTCACTCTAGAGGGAATGTGTAATATACAAAGCAACATGCATATTAAGCACTTCTAAGTGGGAAAGTTAGAATGGCAATATATGTTGTTATCTGGGTAACTGAATAGACATATCAAACATTGTCAACGTTACCTATTTTATGTAAAATTGGAAAATCAAAACTAACAGTGTCATATAGATTGTTTGCATGTTTTACTGTTATTTGACATGAGCAATAAAATAATTATTTTAACGTGATGTAGAAAATAATTGAATGCCTAATATGTGAAAGATACGTTACTGTATTTTGGGAGAACTTTGTGTTAAGAAATGAATAAGGTTTATTCAATTGGAAGAGAGACCAGTCTGAGCAAGGGTGAGACCTTGTCTCTACTAAAAATGAAAAACCAGGGCAAAACATGACCCTAAGAGTTTGACGTCACTGTGAGCTATGACTGTGAGCTATGACACATAGCACTCTGCCAAGGGTGACAAAATAACACTGTTTTCAAAAAAATAGAACAAGGCATTCTCCCTTATTCATAGGTCTGCTTTGGTTGGTAAGTTATTTAAACTTTGTATTTTTAACACACACTAACATTTGTTTTAATCAATAAATCAGCTTCCCAAATAATTACAGGAAAAAAATGCTAGAAAAAAATGCAGCAGTATTTAGATTTTAGAGAGCCTTGAATGTATTAGCACTGTGATTCAAGTCCTTATGATTCTCCTGAAAATAGAAAAACAAAAATACACATGGGTATGGATCTACACATACACACATATGTGAAAAAAATATAGAGACAATGTCATGATACTTAAAAATGCCCCATTATTTTTAGCTTAGCATTCATTTTTCTTAAACTGGTACTTAATAAGAAAAAATGTCAAGTTACTATTATAGGTGATGAAATGCAAGGCATATATTTTTTCTCAAGAAAAAGTGTTTTGGCTGCTGGTTTTGCTTTTCTTCATGAATACACATCTATTTTGGGATTCATACTAGAATTTTGTTTCTATTTTTAGGCTGTTGCCAGGCAGATTTAAAATTCTTCACTTATGGTTGCCCAACTTCTAGTTTTCTGATTGGTTACATGATCCTGCTTTCATTAGCCAACCACAGTGACTATGCAAATTGTATTTCAGTTTGTGTTGCTATGAAAGAACTGATAAGATGGCTGCAGGGGGCTCCCTTTGGGGTATGTTTTTTTATATTAAAGAAGGCTTTCATCCTTATGTAGTGATAAGCAAGTGTAGATTTCTTTTAAAGGGATATTTTATATTTGAAATAGAAAATTAAATTAAGCAAGCTCTATAAGCCTGAAAATGCCTCTCCTGTCAGATTTGATTAATTTTAATGATACTATGTTTTATCTGTTAGGCAATGTTTAAATGGGTATATTTTATTATTTTTTGTATGTAAACATGCCAGCATATTAGTTTACAAGTTTGTTAAAATGTTCTAGATTATTGTCTTTGCTTTCTAAAAGAATAGTTTTTTCACTTAACAATTATTTTACATGTCAGTTACATATGTATAGTGCATCATTGTTTTAGCCATTATTAAAGAATGTCCTATGTTCCCATCACTGTATAGCTCATTAATATTGTATCTTTTACTTACTTAATCTTCTGTTCTTTGTGAAATGACTTTAGAAGCATGTCATAATGATATTATATTTAAAATATTTTCTGACATCAAACCTTTGATACTTGAAATGTATTAATCTTATACTAAGGAACATGGTGGTAAGTGCCAAAGTATTTCATTAAAACAATACATAAATATAAGTGTTAGAGTCCATTCACAATAATTATTCTTAAAGGATACCTTTTAAATACTAGCAAATACAGTAAATAGCAGCAAGACACATCATCTGAGTGAAGACTATTGATGTGACAAAGCCATATGTAACTTGAGAAAAAGTTCAAAAAGCATACCTCATTTTAAAGTAAATTTACCAGCATTAATTACATATATGGCCTTTTGGTTATAGTGCCTTCTTACAGTAGAAGAGAGTTTTTTTGTTTCAATTAAGACTTTCTAGTCCTGCTAAAAGTGAGTTGTTTTTCCACGTGTCGAAGACTTTATTAATATCTATACTTTAAGTATTCACCGGTATTCAGTAAAAGATGTTAGGTTAAAAAGAAATGAAAAACACTCAACTGAAATTCTGGTATTTAAAAAATATATCATGTTTATTGAGGTACAGTTCACATATCATACCATGAACCTGTTTAAATTGTACAATTTAGTGGTTTTGTGGCATATTTCCAGAGTTGTGTTATCTTTCACCACAATATTAGAGCATTTCATTACCTCATAAGGAAATCTGTGCGTTTTACTAATCAGCCACCCCTTATTTCCTCCCCAAACCCTCCAATCCTAAAAAATCACTACTCTCTTTTCTGTCTCAATATATTTGCCTATTCTGGGCATTTCATATACAGTAGTCTCCCCTTATGTGTGATTTTGTTTTCTACAGTTTCAGCTACTCACGGGCAACCATAGGTATAGTAAATGGAAAATTCCAGAAATAATTTGTAAGTTTGAATTTAGTGCCCTTTCTGATTCGTGTGATGAGATCTCATGCTGTCCTGCTCTGATCTACCCAGGATGTGAATCATCCCTTTGTCCAGCGTGTTCAGTGTAACCATACATATGTTACCCACTTAGGAGCTGTCTGGATTATTAGATTGCATGTTGAGGTATCACAGTCTATGTGTTCAAGTTTACCTTTATTTTACTTATTGGCCCCAAAGCACAAGAGTAGTGATTCTGGCACTTTGGATATGCTAAGGGAAGTGGTAAAGTACTTCCTTTAAGTGAAAGGGTTAAAGTTTTTGATTTTTTTAAAGGAAAGAAAAAAAATCATATGCTGAGATTGCTAGGATCTGCAGGAAGAAGAATCTTCTATTCATGAATTGATGAACAGTATATTTTTAAAATTGTTCTATTTTATTGTTTTTAATGTTTTACTGTGCCTAATTTATAAATTAAACTTTATTATAGGAGATGTATATGTATGTATAGGAGAAAACATTGTGTATAGCTATACATAGCTAGGTCATATGGCAATTCTTTGTTTAATGTGTTGAGGAATTGCATGATTGTTTTTTAAAGCAGCTACACCATTTTATAATCCCACCAGACTTGTATGAGTGTTTCAGCTTCTCCAAGTCCTTGCTAACACTCATTATTCTCTTTGATTATATAGCTGTCCTGATGGGTGTGAAGTGTGGTTTTGATTTGTATTTCCCTGATAACTAATAATGTCAAGCATCTTTTAATGTTTATTGCTTATGTACTGTTGGCTTCTTGGCCTTTTTGCGGAAATATCTACTCAAGTCGTTACTCATTTTGGGGGGATTATTTGGTTTTTAAATAGTTATGTATTCTAGACACAAGTCCTTTATTGGGTTTACAGATGTTTTCTCCCAGTGCGTGAAAAGTTTTCTTTTTATTTTTGCAGCACAAAAAGTTTTAATTTTGATGAGGTCCAGTTAAACTTTTTTTCCCTGTTTTGTTGCTTGTTCTCATTGGGTTATATCTAAGAAACCTTTGCGTATTCCAAAGTCATTGAAGGTTTTTGTATTGTGTTTCCTTCTAAGATTTTAGTTTTAGCTTTTAAATTTTGGTCTTTGATTCATGAGTTAATTTTTGCATCTGGCAAGAGATAGAGGTCAAACTTCATTCTTTTGTATGTGGCTGTCTAGTTTTTCCAACACTCATAGTTGAAAATGCTGTTCTTTCCCCTTGAATGGTCTTATCAACCTTATCTATAACAATTTATTGTAAATCTTTATTTCTATTCCATTGGCTTATATGTCTGTCCTTTTGCTAGTTGTACCACACTGTTTGAGTTATTGTAGCTTTGTAATAAGTTTTGAGAATGTGAAGTATGAGTCCTTCACGTTTATTTTTCTTTTACAAGATTGTTTTGGTTATTCTGGGACCTTTGCATTTCCTTGTGAATTTTAGAATAAGATTGTCAATTTCTGCAAGAAACTAGCTGGGATTTTGATAGAGATTGTCTTGAATCTGTAGCTCAATTGGTTTCTTTAACAATATTAGTCTTTTGATTCATGAGTATGGGATACCTTTTCATTTATTTAGGTCATCTTCAATGTCTTCAACAATGTTCTATAATTTTCAGAGTACTAAGTTGTGTACTTCTTTTTGCTAAATGTGTTATTTTTGATAATTTTATAAATGAAACAATTTTCTTAATTTTATTTTTGGTGTGTTTCAAGAATATAGAAATAGTGGATTTTTATATATTCATCTTTAATGTCCTTTAACCTTATTAAACTCTTTTATATTCTAATTTTTTTTTAGTTGATTCCTTACTATTTTATGTACACAGGATTTGTTATCTGCAAATAGGTGTAGTTTCACGTCTTTTTTTTCTCCCCAAGTTATATGACTTTTATTTCATTTTCTTGCCTAAAAGTTGTATGACTTTTATTTCATTTTCTTGCTTGGCTAGAACCTCTACTTCTTCTTCTTCTTCTTTTTTTTTTTTTTTTAAGAACCTCTACTTCTTAAATGATTAGAAGTGATAAGACCTGGAAGTGAGACAGTGTAACCTAAAAATTTGTACAGTGATATTAATTTGAAATAAAAAATTAAAAAATAATAATAATTTTAAAAAGTAGAAATGGTAAGAACAGACATATTTTTTCTTTTTTTCCTGATCTTAAGATGAAAAATTTTAAATCCCTCACCATTAAGTATGATGTTAATTGTGAGTTTTTCCAAGATGCTCTTTATCAGATTGAGGAAATTCCCTTTTATTAATTCATTGGTTGAATTCTGCTCTTGTTACTTTATGTTGAGGATAAGTTACTATTTATAAGATAATTAAATATTTAAAAAGCTGCTGATAACACTGTTGTAGCTTATATGTGAAGCAATCAACAAATTGGGATTGAAGTCTACTGTCAGGTCTCATTTACTGATTAGATAGGCCTTACCAATTATCTTAAATGAATTGTCTATTTTCAAAGAGATAGGAAAATTGTGGCAAAAAGCATGTAGTTTGTTGCTTAATAGCCTTATGAAGTGGTAGCCTTATGAAAGGATGAAACTCATAAAAAGGTGCCTATGGTGATAAAAACATTTGTGGTGCTGAATTGAGTGTCTGTTTACCTTACCAAGTTAAAATTAGTGTCTGTGTAATGGATGAGAGTAGCATAGTGATTGATTTATTAATTGAGATGATACATATGGTTGAAATTATATAAATTGTCAAATGAATGAGAAGAGGATATGCCTTAGTTTAGTGTCTGACATGTAATTTTGTCCCTTAATAAGCATCAGTTGTCTTTTCTTTCAAGGTGTATAGTTTAGTTAGTTAAAAGGGCAGTTTATAAAGCATGCTTGGGAATAATAAACATGAAATTTAAGATTATGCACTTAGAAATGAGGGATAGAGGAGGATTATGCTATTGTGTTAAACCAGCAAATTTATTTTTAATTTCTTTTTAAAAAACATTTTTGTAGAGGTAGATTCTTGCTGTATTGCCAAAGCTTATCTTGAACTCTCCAGTCTTATCTTGAATTTCTGTCCTCAAGCAATCTTCCCACTTCAGTCTCCACAAGTGCTCAGATCATAGGCTTCTGTCTCTGTACTAGGCTTGTTTTTTTATCTTTAGTATTTTAATTCTTTTCTGAGTGATGGGTACATAGATTCGGTATATTTTATTTCATGTCTTTCTAAACAGTTTTCATAATGAAAAATAAATTGTAAAAGTGTCAGTACGGCTCGGCGCCTGTGGCTCAAAGGGCTAAAGTGTCAGCCACATACACCTGAGCTGGCGGGTTTGAATCCAGCCCCGGCCCGCCAGACAGCAGTGATGGCTGATATCAAAAAAATAGCCGGGCGTTGTGGCTGGCGCCTGTGGTCTCAGCTACTTGGGAGGCTGAGGCAAGAGAATCACTTAAGCCCCGGAATTGGAGGTTGATGTGAGTGATGATACCAAGATACTCTACCCAGGGCGACAGCTTGAGGCTCTGTCTCAAAAAAAAAAAAAAAAAAAAAAAAAAAAAGCGTCAGTAAAATCAGACATTAGTAAAATAATATAAAATTTGAGCTAGAATGGAATTTAGGAAGAATCTGGTCTAAATTGCTGTTGAGGAAACTGAAATCTAGAGAGTTAAATCTAGAGAGTATTGATTGCTGTGCTGATCTTAGAATGTAGGATAAAACTCAGTTTTGTTAGCCCAGAAGTCTTTCTGTTAAGCTAAGCAGCTTCTTCTTTTTTTTTTTTTTTAATTTTTTTATTTTTTGTAGAGACAGAGTCTCACTTTACTGCCCTCGGTGGAGTGCCGTGACATCAATGTATTTGTAAAGTGTGGTTGATTATATGATATTTCACAATTATTCTCTCTTCCTGCAAGGGAATTATATATTCCCTGCCTTTTTGTCTTGTGGCACAAAGTAGGAGCCTTTTGCTTCCCCACCTCCTTAATGACTAATTTGGCTTTTGCCAATGGAATGCGAGTGATACACATCGTGTCTATTCAAAAGCTTTAAAAGCGGTTGTATATTATATGACTTCTGTCATGCTGGTCTTTTCCCTCTGCTGCAAGATCTAGAGGATGGGTGTCTTAGAATGAAGAAAAATGTTGTTACTAGTCAAGGAAATATTATGCTGTTTCTTCTTGTTACTGTAGTACTACCTAGTAAAAGGTTACTGATACAGAAAGTAAGCTCTCCAGTTTTTCTCCTTAGATTGGGTTAATAAGAAAAGTATGAATAAGAATTCATAAGAAAAGAGCTATTTTCTGGCATTTGAACTTACAAATCAGCTTCTTATAAATCATTCTAGGTGTTTTCATCCACCCAATCAAAATGTGAAAAATACATTTGCACAGATAATAGCTTAATTCTTGAAAAAATAAATACCTAGCCTTCTGTAGTTTGACTCCGTATCTGTGTAGGTGATGGCGAAGTTTGTAGAGCTATTGGGTACCAAGCTAATGGATAGTTGGCTAATTTTGTAAGGCGGTGTAATTTGATCAATACATCAATGCATCAGATCAGTTAATTTTAATGTGTCCATTTAGCAGAATGATCTCCAAAATAGACTGAAGAAGTGATTTTAAGGTACCGCTATTTTGCATTTTTTCATGTGGACCACCCTAGAATTTTCTTGAAACATGGCAGTATACACTACAAGAAGTTAGACTGTAATGACCATTGTGGTTTTTATGTAACCAAAATTTCAAGGGCATGATTTGCTCCTACCTTGTTCAAGTAATTGTTGGTATAGCAAACTCCTTGTTTTCTTTGTTGATGGTTATTTTTTAAAATTTGGTTTTGAGGATATTCTGTTGTACACTTTGATATCCATGCTAATATCAATTGGTTGAAGATGGGAGGGAATCAGGTGTTACTTATTATGATAACTCAAGGATTTACTCAATAATTGAATTTGTGAGTATCCAGTAGATAAGGAACAAATTTCACCACTTACTATTTTTTTAAAGGTGGCAAGATAGCTAATGATAGTTTTTTTTTTTTTTTTTTTTTTTTGCCAGTTGAGGTATTCATAGCAAACAATACAATAAAAAATAATGCAAGTAAAAAAAAGCACACTAGCTTGAGCAAGAGCAAGACCTGTCCCTATAAAAATAGAAAAACTATCCAGGCAATGTGGCAGAGGCTGAGGCAAGAGTCCAGCTTTAAGTGTTAGAAGTTGCTGTGAGCTATGATGCTAGAGTACTCCATCCAGGGCGATAAGAGTTTTACTCTGTTTCAGAAAAACAAAAACAACAGTATAGTGTAACTATTTACATATCATTTACATTATATTAGGGATTATTAGTAATTTAGAGATCATTTAAAGTATACAGGACAATTTGAGCATATGTTATATGCCAATACTGCACAATTTTATATAAGGGACTTGAGCATCTTCAGATTTTGGTATCTGTGGGGAGTCCTGAAACCAATCCCTCATGGGTACTGAGGGACAGCTATATTTATGATAACAATTTAAAAATCTCTGTTCTATATTTGAGCAGATAAGTGTCAAAGTGAGAGAACCATTACATTGTCAGGTTCACTAGTAAACTGTAATGCAGATTATTAGTATTCATTAGGCAACACACTATTCTTTATGATTTTATTTTCAGGAATATTACAGAATTCTCAAGAAAAATATAGTAGTGCAAAATAAAATATAATTTTCAGCTTAGAAAAGGGTTCTTAAAGAATCCAGTAACAGTTGGATTTGTAATCATCAAAATAAAGTGATTTTTTTTTTTTTTTTTTTTTTTTTTTTTGGAGAAAGAGTCTCAATATGTTGCCCTTGGTAGAGGGCAGTGGCCTCACAGTTCACAGCAACCTCAACCTCTTGGGCTTAAGTGATTCTCTTGCCTCAGCCTCCCAAGTAGCTGGGACTACAGACGCCTGCCACAATGCCTGGCTATTTTTCTGTTGCAGTTGTCATTGTTGCTTAGCTGGCCCGGGCTAAGCACCATCCGTGTATGTGGGTGGCACCCTAACCAGTGTGTGACTGTCACTGAGCACAAAATAAAGTGATTTTTTAAGAGTAGGTCATTATTACTCAGTCCTAATGAATAATATTTAGTTAAAACATTTAATGAAACAAATTTGGGACCTGTTATTTCAGCATTCCATTATTTGGAAAAATGTTAATCTGGTGTCCCCTAACAGCATGAATATAATTGGAGAGACTTTGTCACAAAGACAGAAGTGTCATATCCACGTAAATGGTTTTGCTTGATGTTTTTTAAGTATTTAAGTTTTATTTTTAAGTATATTTCATAAGATATTCATTACTTTGAATTAATATAGTGTTTGTGTGTATGTGTGTATGCTTTTTGACCCAACAATCTTGGTACCTAATTAAGGCTGTTCTTGGAAAGCAGTACAAACCCTGGTTATTTAATCAGAGAAGTCCTACCATAGACTTGTTTTTCAAACAAAGAATCTCAGGTTTTATTATTGATGTTTCATTTTCATTGTTTACCTTTATTTTTACATGCTTTACATTTTTGGTAGAGTACTTGCCCTCATCTGCTTCCCTTGTTGCTGGGCAAGGTTTATGATGCTGATGTCTGATTGGTTTTAGACAACTGCAGCTTTGAGCCAATGAGACATTGAATTTCGGTTCTCTCACTGGACTGAAGCATTGAAACAGCTGTTGATTTATTTTTCCTGTGGGGAGATTATATAACTAAGAGTATGGCTGCAGCAAGCTCCCTCTTGGGTATGTTTGCAAAATTACAAGGTTCATCTGTAATGAAGGAGAAAAATGAGGTTTATTATAAAAACTTGTTAATAGGTAGTGAATTTGAGAAAATAAATTCTGATCACAGATTTTCTATTTATTTTATAATAGTACACTTAAAGAACTATAGAATAGAAGAAGAATAATTTCTCTTAATTTACATGAATGTTTACTTTGTAATTCATATATTTGTTTTGTGGCTTCCAAAAGACAACTGATAAAAACCTTTTTGTAACCTGCTGTGAAAGGCAGTTAAGGAGAAAAGAATGTATTGATTGTACTTACGCTATTCAACATGGTTGTCAAGAATCATACATTTTCATTTCACTGGATGAATTAAACTAAGTTCAGTACAGTAGACAACACAACACTTTATTTGTATAAAGTTATGGGTACAAGTGCATGGAAGTTTGCAAAGTGATAAAGTCAGGGCTTTTAGGGTGTCTATCACCGGAATAATGGATTTTATACCCATTAATTTCTTACCAGCCACAGCCTCCTTCACCACCTCACTACTCTGGGTCTTCATTGTCTTTCACTTTCTTATGTCCATGTCTACACATTTTTTAGCACCTACTTAAGAGTGAGAACAAGTAATTTGTGACTTCCTCCTTAACACAACACTTTGTATTGCTGTCCCTAGAAATCTTTTGGGTCTAGGGTACTGTTAATTTTTGCAATAAGAAATCTATTGTAATAGTGATAGGTGGGTATGAAGATAATAGTTGATTATTCAGTGTTCAGATTTAAGCTTTGCTGGAATTTTGGTTATAAATGTTTTATAAATGTAAGGACTATGGATTTTTTTTTTTTTTTTTTTTAAGAAATTTACACTTGCATTTAGCATTGTTCAGAAAACTATGTTTTTATGTATTGACTATGTTTGACTCATTTCTCAGGTAGGAAATTAATTTATATTTTTAGAAACATTCAAGAATATTTATTAAAGTAAGATAAAGTAGGTAAAAGATTAAATATTATTTATGTGTATAGTTTATTTAATACATATTAAATGGATTTAGGGTTTATATAAACTGTGTTCTAGATTACTTATTTCCGATAAGGAACCACACTGCAGTATTGTAGATCCAGGTGTTTTTCTTCTTTCTTTTCTTTTCTTTCTTTCTTCCTTCCTTCCTTCCTTTTTTTTTTTTTTTTTAAAACTGTTTCTCTGACCTTATTGTCTTGTCTCCTGTTGCTGGGCAAGAATCAGAATCCTGGATGCTGATTGGCTGAGTTTGTGAGCAGCTCTTTGAACAGCCACTTAAATTCTTGAGCTTTTTGAGCAGGCAGATTTTAGGTTAAGACGTAACAGCTTCTCTTTGTTGTTTCATTGCTATGATCTCTTTTGCTAGAAAGAGGAGTGGAAGGAGTGGGTAGAGGGGAAAGGTAGCAGAGAAGAAAGTAGTGTGTTCACTTGATGAAGAGGCTTATTGGGCTTTAAAAATAATTTACCAAAAATTTGAAAAAAATTACCAAGCCATAGAGACTTATTTGCAGGTAATACAATCCTTCTCTGGTTATTTAAATATAAATTCTTATAGATAAGATTTTATTAGTGATAATATTTGCCCCCCCCCCAATTTTTAATCTGAATATATAGAGTAGGGACTTTAAAACAATTTTTAAAACTCTTTTCCTTGTGAAAAAAATACTTTCAGGAGAAATTAGCTCATCATGTTTTGCAGTTACTTTTAAACATGGCAGACATTTTCTGCTCTAAAACACAAATGCTTTTTTTCCTGTGGAACTGGATTACAATCACGTGAAAGCTCCATGATTCTAATGTTGCCTTGTAATAAAGTGGCATTTATTTTATAGAATTATTTTATGAATGGCATTGTAGTCCCAGACGGCAGTAATAAATATTTCTGGTAGTACAGCCATGGAGATTTGTTTGCAGGTAATATACCCTTCTCTAATGTGTATCTTTCTTAAATGTGCTTTGCTTATGTAAAATAGATTTCTAAAAGCAGATCGCTGATTGGTTTGTACAGATAAGGCTGAGCTAGTTAGAACTGGTTGTTTGTGCTACTTCCTTATTGCTTTGTCTGTTTTTCATTACTCTTAGAACCCATAAAAGATCTGGTAAATGGCTGTAGTGTGCTCCCTTGTGGGTATAGATGGTAGTTATTTTGTAATTCTTTATACAGTACTTTATGATTACTGAATTTAATGGCAACTTTACTGATAAAACCAGTTCGCCTTGGAGTATAAATAATTGTTATTTGATGATGGCGATGTAATATTATATGTGATGTTTACATGTTAGATTTTCTAATTTATATATGAAATACCAAAAGTATTTCAGGGAAAATTTGTCTCAAATTCTTTCTCTTTAGTTTATGCCTAAAAACATTATCTTGAATATACATAGATAATGATAACATTTATTGAGTGCTTAACTCATTCTAAGTGCTTACCATATAGAATCTCAATCCTCACCACAACCTCTGTGACAGCTACCAATGTTATTGTCCTTTTAAAGTAGCTGAAATTAAGAAATTGACATTACGTAGTTTGTCTAGTTTGTTACTGTCACATAGTTAAGTACCTGCAAAAATTGGAATTCAAATCCAGGAATCTGTCCACAATCTAGGAGTTCATGTTTTTTTTTTTTTTTTTTTTTTACATGATGTGGTCTTTTGGTGAGGACAGGAAATGCTGCTAGACAAATTGTAAAAGAGGAGTTCATCTTCTTAATTGGGTTGCTAAAAGTTAGGAAAAAATTTTTAAAGCAATGCTTACTGTTAATGCAGCAACTGGTGCCACCTATTCATACAACATGTAAGAACTGTGGATATTATAAGATCAAAGTCCAAAAGAATGACTAGTTTAAAGTTTTCATATGACTAAGTCCAAAGTTTTCATATATGTATGTCTCATTGTTTCATATATACATATATGAGATGGGGGATATTTGGTATTTTCTGGGTTGTACATTGTATCATATATACATATATGAGATGGGGGATATTTGGTATTTTCTGGGTTGTACAGTGACCTTGTCTGACTTTAATGTTCTGTTTCTGTGTCCAACAGGAGAACAACCTGGCTTAGCTGTCAGCATAAGATTAAATTTTAACAACATTGAGCCTTAGCTGTGTCAGTTAAACCTAGACATTAGGGGCTGCTTTTTCTTTCTTAGGCCAAAGCAAGTAATATTCTATCATTCCTATTTGTGATGGTGAACATCCAGTGTGAAAGCAGTATTCTTAACTCCTGTATATCTTAGTTCTTTAAAGAACTTTTGTCTTAGTCTACTATCCACTGATGACATTGTCTTTTTTCCAGGACCAAATCCTTGTTTTTGTTTGCCTTTATTGCACTGATCAGGAGTTGGAAATAGTTAAAGAGAATTTCCTTGTTTTGGTTCTGGTCTTGTTTCATCATTAAATATGATATATATAGTTTTCTTTGTAGATAACCTTTATCAGATTGATTACGTTTCTTTCTATTCTTAGTTTCCTGGGAGTTTTAATTATGAGTCAGTGTTGAATTTTATCAAGTAAATATTATGTGTCTTTTGATCCTTTATATTCTCTTCTGTTTTATGGTAAATTAAATTGCTTGATTTTTTAAAAAATTTATCTATTTTGTTGTTTAAAAACAGACATTTATTGTCTCACAATCTGGAGTCTAGAAGTTCTAAATTAAGGTATTGTCAGGGCAGTGCTTCCTGTGAAGGTACTAAGGCAAAATCTATTCTAGGCCTCTTCCTAGCTTCTGGTAGTTTATTTACTTATGGCAGCATGATTCCACTCTTCACATGTCTATGTGTTTAGACTGTCAGCTCTTCACAAGGATACCAATCAGATTAGATTAGGGCCTAATAACCCTAAATAACTTTATTTTAACTTGATTACCTTTGTAAAAGTCCTACCCAAATAAGGTCATATTCTGAGATACTGTGGCCAGGACTCCGATGTATATCTTTTTTTGAGTGGGGAGGCTGCACATTTCAGCCAGTAATAATAATAAATGAACATGCCAGACATTCATTCAGTTTAGGCAAAACTTATCAGTTGGGCACCCTCATGGGGATGAAATAAGGCCAGAATGCTTTACAACATTCTTATAATAGATGTTGGCTTAAATTTTGGTTGTGAAACCAACCTTATTATTTTTTAATGAGCTTCACTTGGTCATAATGTATTTAAAGAAACACACTTCTAAATAACTACAGTTAAAAGAAGAAATCACAATGGAAATTTGAAAATATTTTTACATAGTAATAATGAAAATGTGGTACATTAAAATATGAGATGCAACTAAAGCAACTCTTAGAGGAAAATTTATAGCTTTATATGCACATATTCCAAAAGAGGAAAGATTGGAAACTAAGGATTAAATTTGAATCTCAAGGAAAAAGATGGCAAATTAAACCCTTTCAAAAAAAGAAAAAAAGGGAAAAGAGATAAATATTAGAGGAGAAATCACTGAAACTACAAAGCAGATATAAAACTGAGAAATGTTACCAAGAGTTCATTCTTTGACAAATAAATAGAATTAATACAGTTGTAGCAAAACTTACCAAAAAAGAGAACACATTACAATATGGGCTTTTTTTGCAGTTTTTGGCCCGGGCTGGGTTTGAAACCACCACCCACCACCTCCAGCATATGGGGCCGGTGCCCTACTCCTTTGAGCCACAGGCAACACCTTGTTTTTTAACCTTTCTTTTCTTCTTTTTTGTAACAGCTTTACTGAGATACAATTACATACATATACTTCACCTAATTAAAGTGTATAATTAAGTTTTTAGCATATTCACAGTTGTGTAATCATCACCACAATCAATGTTAGAACACTTCCATCACCCCATAAAGAAAATCTATATCCTTTAGCAATCAACCCCTCATTTCCACCCAAACCCTTAAAACCTAGCCAATCAGTTTTGTCTCCATAGATTTGGTCTATTCTGAACATTTCATATAAATGGAATCATTCAGTATGTGACCTTTTGTAACTGGTTTCTTTCACTCACTATGTTTTTAAGGTTCATTTATGTTGTACCATGTATCAATACATTGTTCCTTTCTGTGGTTGAATGATATTCCATTGTGTGGATGTACCACATTTTATTTATCCATTCATCGCTTTCTGGACATTTGGATTGTTTACCATTTTTGGCCATTATGAATAACACTTCTGTGAGCATTTGTGTATGAGTTTTTATATCAACACATATATTTTTATTTCTGTTGAGTATATAGCTAAGAGTGGAATTGCTGGGTCATATGGCACTCTATGTTTAACATGTTAAAAGAACAGCATGACTGTTTCCCAAAGCAGCTGCACCATTTTACAATCCCAACAGCCTTTCATGAAGGTTCTGTTTTCTCCATATCTTTGGTAACACTCATTATTCTCTTTTTGATTATAGCTATCCTAATATAGCTGTGTGAAGTGTTATCTCAGAATGGTTTTGATTTGCATTTCCCTGATGACTGACAGTATTTTATTACTTATGTACTATTGGCTTCTTGGCCTTTTTGTATAAATGTCTATTGAAGTCCTTTGCCCATTTTAAAACTGGGTTCTTTAATTGATTGAATTGTAACTTTTTTATATATTTTAGATGCAAGTCTCTTATTAGATATGACTTGCAAATATTTTCTCTCATTGTGAGTTGTTTTCATTTTCTTGTTGATCTGTTAGTTAATACATGTTTACAGTCTGTCAGTTTAGATATGCCTGGTTGCAAATGTTATCTTCATACTTTTAGTTTTTTCATTTTCTTCTTCTTCTTTTTTTTTGGAAACAAGGTCTCACTCTGTGGACCTGTCTAGAGTACAGTGGCATGATCATAGCACACTGCAGCCAGAGCTCCTGGCCTCAAGCATTTCTCCTGCCTCAACCTCCCAAAGTGCTAGGAAAAGGTGTGAACCACTGTACCTGGCCAAAAATTAGTCCTTTGATTCCAAATATTTGCTGGTATTTGATTTTCTAGTATAGACTGTAGCCATTATCTAATTTGTATTACATAAATCCAGTAAATGTGAACATTAATACACAGCAAGGATTATTAAGGGTTTTTTATTTTTAGATTAATTTGAGGGTATAAAGAATTAGGTTACAATGTTTGCATTTGTTAGGTATAGTCACTGTTGTAGTTGTGTCACTTGAGGAGGTGTACCTTATACCCCCATATTGTGCACATTAAATGGGAGCACACTCATTCCTTCCTCACGTTTCCCCACTTCCTCCTTCCTCTTTCTCAGATTAGTAGTTTTCTACATGTCTTTATTTAAAAATTATGTGGTAACCTAATTGCATCCTCATATTAATCTGAAATAAAAATGAAACAAAACAAAAAAACCCCAAAGATAACAATGAGTAAAGATATTCCTAATGAAATGTCTATTAAAAAATTATATGAAGTATGCTACTTGTTTCTCTTAGAAGATCAATTTGCTGTAAGTTTATAGTTAGGTAGTTTCTGTTTTAATTGTTAAATTCTCTTTCTCTCTTTTTTTAAAGATTCACAATGGATAGTATAGAAGAACCTCAGAAAAAAATCTTTAAAGCTCGAAAAACGATGAGAGTAAGTGATCGTCAACAACTTGAAGCAGTGTACAAGGTCAAAGAAGACGTTTTGAAAACTGATGTCAAGCTGTTAAATGGGAACCATGAAAATGGAGATTTGGACCCAGCCTCACCCTTAGAAAATAAAGATTGTATTAGAGATAAGGAAGAGGTGAATGGCATTGAAGAGATTTGTTTTGACCCTGAAGATGGTAAAACAGAATGGAAAGAAACACCCTGTATCCTAAATGTTAATGCGAAAAACAAGCAGGATGACAATTTAAATTGTGAACCTTCATCTCCTAATGTAACTCCTGAACCAATGTCTAACCTGACTGCTGAGTTAGTTTCTAGCGATCCAGCCCCTGGTGATCTGGCTACTGGAGATCTAGCCTCTGGAGTACTGGTCTCTGATGATCTCGTGTCTGGTGATCTCACTTCTAGCGATTGCTCTTCTGGTGATCCCACCTCTGGTGATCACTCCACTGGTGACCCCACCTCTGGTGACACTGCCTCTGGTGATGCTGCTTCTGGTGATTCTGCCTCTGGTGATGCTGCCTCTGATGATGCCACCTCTGGTGATGCCACCACTGGTGATGCCATCTCTGGTGAACTCATCTCTGGTGAACCAGTCTCCAGTGATTGTGCCTGTGGTGATATGGGCTCTGATGATGCAGCCCCTGGATCATTGGCCTCTGTTGAACAGGGGTCTAGAGCACCAGCCTCTGGTGATTCGGCCTCTGGTGATCTAACCTCTAGTGATCTGGCTTCTGGTGATCCGGCCGCTGGTGATCTGGCTCCTGGTGATCTGGTCCCTGATGATCTGGCCTCTGGTGATCTGGCCTCTAGTGATACTGCCTCTAATGATCTGGCCACTGGTGAAATGACTTCTGAATCAGCTTTTCATCCCACCTTTGAACCGAATTCTATGTCAGCTTGTGAACCAGTTCCTGAAACTGTCAGTGTAGAACCAAGTAGCAATAAAGATGATGATTTTATTGAAAAAAATGGGCATGATGAAAAATTAGAGCAAGTTCAATGTAAGGACTCAACTGATGAAAAAAGTAAAGCTGATACTAATGTTGATGCTAATGAAGAAACTCCAGAAAAAGATGATACAATTATTTGTTCAGATCTACCTCCTGAAAAAGAAAAGAAAGTAGAGGAAGATACTATTACAGAGCTCGCTCTTGGAGAAGAGGCCATATCAAGTAGTATGGAAGTTAATCAAGGTGAAAAGAATGAAGATGAAAATTCTACAGACCTTGTAGAAACCGTTAGTGAAAGTGTTACAAAAGATGGCAAAAATGAGACTATCTTAGAAAATACAGATTCTATGGAAACGGATGAAATCATTCCTATTTTGGAAAAGCTTGCACCTGCTGAGGATGAACTTACTTGCTTTTCCAAAACTTCTCTCCTTCCAATCGATGAGACAAATCCAGATTTGGAAGAGAAAATGGAAGGTTCTTTTGGCTCACCATCTAAACAAGAAAGTAGTGAGAGTTTGCCAAAAGAAGCCTTTTTGGTCCTCTCTGATGAAGAGGATGTTTCAGGTGAAAAAGATGAGTCTGAAGTTATATCACAGCATGAGACATGCTCTCCAGGTTAGCATATTCTTTAAATTTTAAATATTTTTGTTAACTGTAATGAATTGTCTAATAAAACATTATTACAAAGTTTTAAATGCAGTTACAGAGAAAGTTGAGAATGTTGGTGACTCTACAGAAGGACCTAATTTCCTAGATTCTTAACTTAATCTAATTCAGAATTTAAAAGTACCTATTCTGTGAGCAACATGTGCTAAGTGTTAAAAAGGGTGATAAAATAAGTAGAAAATATGTCCCTTATAGTCTGGTAACAGAGATAAAAATGGACCTCCATAATACTGAATTAGCTAAGTCAGACTCCTAGTGATTGTTCTTTCTTGAGGTCACTCAGTGAACAAATAATTTAAACTCTAAAAGTCAGCTATTTTATTTGTTTCAAGTGTAACAAATTGTATTTTCAATTAATTTTCCAGTGAAATCTTTTTAATATTCTGTGTCCAGGGAATGGCACCACCATTGTTGTAAGACACATATCTTAAAGCTTGATTATCTATTCAATAAAGATTTACCCATTTGCTTTCTCAGTCCTCTTGATTCTACCTAACCCGCTCTCTTCCTTCTCATCTTCCAAATGATCTTCCTATAACTCAGTTCTTTTACTTGGTTGTCCCTTTCTTTTAGATCCCTGTTACTTTTAGGTTAATTCCAGACTCCTTACCTGTCCCATATCTTTGATTATGCCAAAGAAGGAGAGAATGAGAAAAATTCTTTGCTTTCATGGTCATACTCAAAAAATTATTCCTGCTGTGAAACCTTCTATCTTCCTCAGACTGGCCTGAGTACCTTTCTGTTCCCATTGTATCACATTGTTTCAGATTTAGACATCTGTGAGAAGAGTTTCTTTGCAACCTCCAGCTCTTGGGCTTAGGCCATTCTCTTGCCTCATCCTCCCGAGTAGCTGGGACTACAGGCGCCCACCACAATGCCCAGCTATTTTTTTGTTGCAATTTGGCTGGGACCAGGTTCGAATTCACCACCCTCGGTATATGGGGCCAGCACCCTACTCACTGAGCCACAGGAGCCACTTAGAAATTTTTTTCTTTTTTCTAATTAAATGCTGACATTTTATTTCTAAAGAACATTCAGCCAAACTTGTATAGAGAGACAGTTCAGGCCTTTCTTGGTTCTAGAGATTTGAAGATAGAATTTAGTACTCATTCTCAGGATGCACGCAAAAATTAAATCACAGGTCATTAAATACAAAGCTGTGAATACAAAAGATAATGTTAAATTGGTGCTCTGACAGAGGAGAGAAAGGTAACTTTAAGAGAGCACAGGATGTACTCAGGAAAGCCTTGCTTTTTAATATTTGTAAAGCTTAGGCTTTTAATGAGTCTAATTTCCTTGTGGTAGTAGCTCCATCCTGATTGCTCAGGCCAGAAACTTTAGAATCATTCTTTGTACTTTTCCTAGCCACTAGAACACCGGGAAAGAATCATTATTAGTTTTTCCTTCCTTTTGATACTATCTTCAGAATAGATTTAGAATTTAATTCATAACTGTTACCACCCTTGCTCTGAGCTACCATCATCGGGCCAAAACAGTAGATAACATGCAATATGTGCCTGGTAAGTATTTGTAACTTGAGTGAATAATTGATGATGTAAGAGAAGTATATAATGGGGGACTGGGTTACAATGCCAAAGCATTATGCTGGCACTAGCGGGCCATTGAAAGATTTCAAGCAGAGGAGAGTATGATGGAATTTACATTTTGAAAAGATAATAGGTAATTATGTGGGGTGGACTTCACTCATTCATTCAATAAATATTTGGAAAGTTAATAGGTGTAGGGTGAACTTCACTGCAAATTTTTATGCAGAATATGGCACTGCAGCAAGCCTTATTATGGTCATCTGTATGGGAAAATCATAATAAATTACAGTTTATGATTTAATGAGTTTACACAATTCACCTTTTTGTGTCAGAACCTTGCTATTGGAGACCATCCCACACTGTGCTATTAAGTACAGAAAGAAGAATATTAAGTTGAGATGAATATTAAGTCATCCTTGTTATATACTTTGATAATTCAAAGTTGGGATTATTTTTGGTTACTTGCCTTTAGTTTAATCTGATGGTATGTTGTTAGCACAGTAAATTTGATGATAGATTTATTCTTAGCTGGTAACTAAAGTTTTATTTTGAATCTTTGTCCTTGGAAAAAAATTTTATATACTGTGGTTTTGAGAATAATTTCTTGGTTCTTAAACTGTACTTTATTTTCTTTATATGACAGCAGAATCTTTGCATGTCTTTTGTTGCTGTGCATTTAATAAGGTATTGCTTTAATCAGTTTTTTTATTCTTGACTTTTTTGGGGGGCAGAGTCTCTTTTCCTGAGGCTACAGTGCAGTGGCTTTATCATAGCTCACTGCAGCCTTGGACTCCTGGGCTTAAGTGATTCTTGCAGCCTCAGCCGCTGGGCTTAAGTGATTCTACTGCCTAGCCACTGCCTAGAATAGCTGGGACTACAGGCATGTGCCACCATGCTGGATAATTTTTCTACTTTGTAGAAGAGACGGGTCTCTCTCATGCTTAGGCTGATCTCAAAACTACTGGCCTCAAGTGATCTTCCTGTTTTGGCCTCCCTGAGTGCTAAGATTACAGACATGAGCCACTGAGCCTATCTTGACTAATTTGTAACATCCTCAGAACATGGTATTTTACTTGATGAAGTACGTAAGTCTGGGTTCAGTCCTGGCTCTTCTAACTGCTAAGCCTCAATGCGTTAGCTAATAGAAAAACATCAAAAATCTATTTTTTAGGTACTTACTTAGCAAACTTATTTTACATGTAGCAAGTTATAGTGTGTACCGAGTAACAACATAAAGTAATGAAAGATACTGCATATCAGATAAGCAACAACAGAAAGTAATGATAGATATACTACATATCAGAAAGCAAATAGAAAAGCAATTTTAATTTTACAAAAGTAAGAAAGAACTAAAAAAGTATACTTTAATAGGACTGAAGACAGTATTGAATTGTGGCATAGTAATATATAATAACTGATACTGACTAAATGATTAAAATCATAGTTAGTTTAAGAAAGCTAGCAAAATAAGGATTTCTCTCTCTGGGAAAGTTCAGACAGTACTAGGAAGAGGTAGTACATCTATTAGTCATAACTTCCATGTACTCCCCATACCATAAAGTTTCCTATAGCTACTCTTCCAGAACCATTCTTCAAGTTATAGTAACAAAGCTAGCACTATTTCTTCTATTAACCCTTCAACTTAATTAGATTCTGATTTATTTCTTGCCATTGACCCCCCCACCTTCCTCCCAGTTCTCAGTGAAGTGACATTGATACTAATGTTGTTATTAAACTATTCTCTCATACTTGAAAGGCCTCTTAGTAATCATCCCTTCCTCTTGAGACTCTCCTTACCTTTTGGGCTATAGTATTCTACATTTTCCTCTCTTTTTTTCCTCTACTTTTCATTTTATTTCTTGTGGAGAAACAGGGATAGACTTCCTCTACTTGCTTTTATAAAAATATCACTTTTTTTTTTTGTAAGATTGAGGACAAAAATGTTTTTTACATTAAACTCTGACACAAATTCCTATGGATTTTATTTTGGATTTAAAAAAATCTGCGGTTGATTTTTTTTTTTTTCTCCCATTCATTGAATCTTTAAAATAAATAGGATGAAGATGAAAATGAGGCTAATAAAGATAATTGCATGGGAGTAGAATTCAAGATTTACTTTTATTTCTGCTTTAGACTAGTAGCAGTAGAATTGGCTTGATTTACTCGATTAAAAGTTACTGATAACTTATTGTCACTGTTCATTGTATTCAGCTAAAATTCTCTATCATCTCAACCCATTTATATTTAGCTGTTACTTAGGCTTCTCTTGCTAAGATATATATATGCACTGGTGCAGATTTTTCTTTTTAGCGTTACAGGAGACCAAAGATCAAGCAGGTTTTGGAAGGAGGAATATAGGAGAAAGGTAAGTTTCAAATGACTACTAATAGCCCAAGTTAGATCTGTAACTCTGAATTTCATAGCAGTGGCTTGAATTATATAGAAATATTGAGGAGTAGGTAGCACATAGACATTAGTTGAAGTCAAGTGACTAGATGAAATCACCTCAGACAGAAGAAGTATAATTGGAGAAGAGAAAAAAATGCTGTTGGCATTCTACATATTTGGAGGTTGAGGAGATAAGAAAGAATCATCAGTGAAGACTGAGAATAGCCATTGAGGTAGAAAGAAAACCAAGACATTTTTGTATTCCAGAAGCCAAATAAAGAGACTATTTTGAGGAAGGAGTAATGAATTGTTCACTGTTGCTATATAATTGAGTAAGGTAGAAGAGAAATTTTTGACAGTCTAGAAATGTGGGTAACTTAGACATGAGGCAGTTTTGGTGAATGATAGAATGGAAAGCCTGATTTCCATTCCATCACGTCTGTAATCCTAACACTCTGGGAGGCTGAGGCAGGTAGATTACTTGAGCTTATGAATTCCAGACCAGCCTGAAGAAGAGCAAGACTCCATCTCTACTAAAAATAAGAAAAACTAGCCAGGCATAGTGGTGGGTGCCTGTAGCCTCACCTATAGGAGGTTGAGGCAAGAGGATCTCTTAAGCCCAAGATTTTGACATTGCTGTGAACTATGAGGCCATGACACACTAAGGAGACAGAGTGAGGCTCTGTCTCAAACACAGAGAGAGAGAGAGAGAGAGAGAGAGAGAGAGAGAGAGAGAGAGAGAGAGAGAGAGACAGAGACACACCAACCTGGTGGTCAGGGCTGGGTTTGAAACTGCCAGCCCTTGTGTGTGGCAGGTACCCTAACCACTGAGCTACAGGTGCTGAGCCTGTTTTAAATATTTTCATGGAATCAGTAATCTAAGACATACTATGGGCCTGTGGGCCCCATTTGTTTAAGTAAGTAAAGTTTAATTAGAACATAACCATCATCATTTATTTGTTTAATTACTATATGTTGTTTATTGTTAATTGCTTCACAAGTATAGAATTAAGTAGTTGTGTCAGAGGATAAGTGGCCTACTGAAAATACTTATATTTTTGGCCATTTACAAAAAAAGTTTTCTAACCCCTAATATAAGGCAACGCTTTTTGTCTATATTTGCTGGGGATAAAGTTCTACAAGGTTTAATTTTGAAAATAAAGAACTTAAAAGTTTAATAATACAAATTCTGTCTTGTAATCCTTTACCATTATACTTTTCTACCTTTACTTAATGGTGTCTTATTAAAGATAATAGGTCTTGCCCACCTCTTCTGATTTAGGTGGGACACACTTCCAACTCTCTTTGGAAGTGCTCTAAGTTTTCTCTTTGTACTTTAAAACTTCTCTTTGTCAAAGCTTAAAAAAAAAAGGTAGCAGTCATCATGATGTAGGTATTGAACATCTAATTTGCATCAGTTATTTCTCAAAGATTTTAGGGTTTCCAAAATTACAAGATCTGACACCTGCCCCTTACGTTAATAAGAATAGTATGGTTCAAAGGAAAAAAACATAGAACTATGAAAACCTGCCAACCTGTGATGAGGCTATATTCAAAAAGACCAGAGGAATTACAACAAACTATCTGTGAATAAGGACCTTTGATTATGCTGGATTGAAGGGGGCCCACTCTCAGATTCTCTAGAGGTTTTATGGGTGAAAAAATTAAAGAAATATAGGGTTTCATCCCTCTTGGTAGAATCCATTAATACCATTTTTCTTACCCCAAGTTCTTTCTATTACATAAAATTCTAGCATCAGTTTAAATTCTGTGAATCTGTTCTAAAATCCGATGAGTGTTTTTGTTTAGGTATTGAGAATCTAGTAATATCTTCTAGGTATATCTAGATAATGGAAATTGGGTGATAGGAAGTTTTGAGTAAAATGAAGGAATTTCAAGCTAAACTTGACATATCTGTGTGAAAAAAGGGAACTGACAAATGCCTGAAAGAGGTAAATCAAACAGGGCCAATTTACTCTGTGTTCTGGGTGCTGTGGCTTGCAGTTAGTTACCCTAATTGGAGCCATGACTAATTTTGTGTTTTGGGTGAAGTGGAGATTTGCTTAATAAAGACTGTGTAAACCTTTTATCTCAAGTAACCCAATTACTCTGTGTCTCTCAAAGCTCTGAGGACTAGGAAGCTCAGGAATCATGAACTTTCAGTGTTAAAATCAGGATGATACAGAAAAAAATAGAAAAAATCGGTTGTAATGAGTTTGTAGTCTGTCTACATGAAAGCAAAACACGTTTTTATATCATTGGAAGTTGGGTTGAGAGATGAGATCTTAAAGGTTTATAATAAGCAAATGTACTAAATGGAAAGTTAATTTTCTAATAATTATTTTAAAATTCAAAAATAGTTTTGGTAATCTTTATGTACTGTGTTAGCTTTTTTGTTTTATCTTAGTGTGATTAAAATACATAACTTTACTAGATTCATCAGTTATCCTGGTCTCTACCTATTTTTATCTGAAAGGTCTTTAAAATTTTTTTTAACCTTGACTTCTGTTATCAGGGCGCTTCTCATTAAAACTGATTGTTTGGAGAAGAAATGTCATCTCAAAGTCTATATAGTACAGTATACCTTATTAAAAAATAGAAGTCCAAACATATTAGCGATTTATTAAAGTCCATTTGTCTCCCATTTAATGATTAAGTTAGTTGAGGAGACAAATTGATGAACCAAAGGCCATTTCTGGTACCTCTGGATTTTAGTTGTTATAATTCCATAGGCATTTTTAGTTGTCCTTTTTTAGTTGTCCTTTTTATATATTATGTGCTTCTTACTTAACCTTTTAATTACTTTAATTACTTAACCTTTATAAATGTTACTTTCCATATCTGTATTATGGCAAAAAATAGTTTACAATATGGGATTATATTGAGGCTGTGAAGTAATAATGTCAAGTTTCTAGTTCAGTTATTGGCACTATTATTGTTAAGTAAAGTTTTTATTATATCTGGGATAGCTTTTCCATTCCTTATTTATGGAGTTGCCCATTCAACTTGTCTGGTCAAAATAATAGGTATTTTGAATTTGCAAATACTTTGAATTTTTTTTTTTTATAATTGTCACAGCCACTATTTTAGTTTTAATAGTTGAATGTAAAGGAATCTAAATGCTTTCTCATTTTATTAATCTTATTAGTGACAGAAAATTCCTAAGAAGATTCCTTATTTTAAAATCTATCCTATTTTTTTTTTTTTTCATGTTGAATTTATTACGAATTGCAGAACAGTTGAATGTGGACTTGGTCATTCATTTCTACCAGTTTCTGCTTCTATTCCGAACCCCCCCTCACCCCCCCTTTTTACATTTTGGGACTCTTGTTTTATGAAAGATAGTTTGATAGCTGGATAGTGACCAAAAATGTAAATTAACGAGTTGTTATGAATCCTAGTCAAGTAAGATTCCTTTTTTTCTCTTTGTTACAGGAGTAGAAAGTAATGAAAAGGACAGCAAACCCGAGGAAGAAGAGCAAGTAATACATGAAGAAGATGAAAGACCTTCTGAGAAAAGTATGCATATATAAGCAAACTTGAACTAGTTTGCAAAATAATAATTTGTTATTTCTGTCTTTAAGACCATGGAGTATCCTTTTCTGCCCATGAAATGATTGTAAACTTTTGCAGTTTGAGTAAATCATAGTCAAATCATTTTGTTGATGGCTAACTTAGGAATCTCTGAAATTATTAATTGATACACTTTAATCTTTTTTAATTTATGTTTTTTAATGTTCCATAGGAAAGATTTAGCTTAAAATATAATGAGGTACTAAGTGCCTAGAGAAATTGTTTTATATTTATGTTTAGAATAGGACTATAAGAATTTTGATATAAGTGAATTGGAAGTAATGTATTTTAATATACTTAAGGTTTTTAAACTTTCTTGGGAAGGGGAAATGATAGGCTAAGTGTTACTGGTTTATAGAAAGATTGGACTAGAAGTCAGGAAATTTGGGTTCTGTAATTCTCCCTGTCATGCTACTTTCCATGTATGACCATGGATGGGTATTTTATGATTATATAAGACAAATTGTAGAATAGAACTAGATTTAACAAAATAGGTGTATAAATAGGAGAGTGAGATAGAGAGGGGTATGTAATAGTCACATAACAGCATTTGCCCTTAAAAAGTGTAGAGATTTTAGTATTTTAATTATTTTAGATACTGAAAAAATGCCATTGATCTCTTGAATATTAATAATATTTGAAATAGAATTATTCTAAGGGAAAGTCTTTGAATATACATTCAAATTTTGTATAACATTCAAAGATCTTTGCTTAGAACAAGTCTATTTCAAATTTTATTTAGTATCTTTTTCAATATCTAAATATAATAAAATCAAGTGACATTGATTTTATTATTGTCTATATATGTGAATATGTTGAAAATAGAAATCTGTGACAGAACAAATATTTTGTCAGAAGGTTCACATGCATTATGAAATTTAGCTAAAGGACATATGAGATTTTTCTTTTTTACGTTCTGCATGATACATTTGTTAGTTCTTCATTTTAATATGAAGATTTTTCAAGGAAAGACTGTTCTATGTTCATGGTGTGCATTTTTTAACTATTGGGAGATTCTTTTTTGTTGTTGTTGAGACAGAGTTTTACTATGTCATCCTCAGTAGAGTGCTATGGCGTCACAGCTCATAGCAACCTCAAACTCTTGGGCTTAAGCGATTCTTTTGCCTCAGCCTCCTATGTAGCTGGGACTACACGCGCCCACCACAACGTCCGGCTATTTTTTGTTGCAGTTGTCATTGTTTTTTAGGAGGCCCAGGCTGGGTTTGAACCCACCAACCTTGGTGTATTTGGCTGGCACCCTAACCACTGAGCTACGGGCACTGAGCCAATTTGGAGATTCTTATTTAGAACATTGAAATCATTTCAAGTTTTTTTATTCTTATTTTTATTTTTTAAATTTTTGACGCAGAGTCTCCTGATGTTGCCTTTGGTAGAATGCTATGGTGTCAAAGTACGTAACATCCTCCAACTCTTGAGCTTAAGCAATTCTCTTGCCTCAGCTTCCCAAGTAGCCAGGACTATAGGCACCCGCCACAACACCTGGCTATTTTTTGGTTTAGTTGTCATTGATGTTTGGCAGGCCCGGGACGGGTTTGAACCCGCCAGCTCCAGTGTATGTGGCTGGTACCCTAGGTGCTGAGCTACAGGCACCGAGGCTGAAATCATTTCAAGTTAAAGCTAAAAGCTATTTTTATGATCTCAAAAACAATTTGGAAAATAATTTGTTGAACATGATGGTGTAATAGATTGAAGTAATGTTTTGCTGCGGATGTATAATAGACATTAAGGCCTATAATGAGAACATCTGACTGATCTTTGTGATCTTTGTTCTCAGGTGAGTTTTTTAGAAGAAAACGTTCTAAATCAGAGGACATGGACAATGTACAGTCCAAACGTCGACGATATATGGAAGAAGAATATGAGGCAGAATTTCAAGTAAAGATTACAGCCAAAGGAGATATTAACCAGAAACTTCAAAAGGTATTAGAGATTATAAGTTAAAAACCATATTGAATAAAAAGCACCACTGTCTTTTTTCTTTTAGGTTTTTGACATTATTTCACATTTTACTGTCATATCTGGTTTATCATAGAAAGAGAGAATTTGAAGAAAATCATTGAGCTTAAAGTACATTATTATCAGCCTGGGCACGGTGGCTCACGTATGCAATCCTAGCACTCTGGGAGGCTGAGGTGGATGGATTTCCTGAGCTCATGAGTTTGAGACCAGCCTCAGCTAGAGCCAGAGCGAGTCCTTGTCTCTAAAAAAAATAACTGGGTGTTGTGGCTGGTGCCTGTACTCCCAGCTACTTCAAAGTTTGAGGGAAGAGAATCGCTGAAGTCCAAGAGTTTGAGGTTTCTGTAAGTGTCAGGTTACAGCACTTTACCGAAGGTAACAAAGTGAGACTGCGTCTCAAAAGAAAAAAAGAACAACACATTATTATCTTTGATAATTTAATTTTAAAATTTCTACTCACTATGGTGCATCTTAGAAATGGGTACAGGCGAAACCTACTAAATGCAGAAAACAAATGTCTACATACAGTAACTAAGAAAATGCCATGAAGGCTACATTGAACAGTTTGATGAGAATATTTCAGCTTGTATATGAAACCAACACATTGTACCCCTTGATTGCACTAATGTACACAGCATGATTTAACAATTAAAAAAAAAAAGAAAGAAAAGGACAGGCTAGGATTTAATAATGGAACTTTTTTTCCCCTGAGATTTACAATTAATTTTTTTCTCTCTAGTTTCTCATTTTTATTAAGGAGGAGGAGCAACTTAATTTGCAAAATAAATTTTAGTCTTTTTATGCTCAGTTTGATTATTTACATATAGTAAGACTAGTTACTAGCTATAGGCTTTCTTTTTCAAAACTGGCTTTGTTGGAAACCTTCCTTCCTTCTAAAAAGGAATTTCAGGTTCTTTAAAGGTCTCTTGAGCTAACCCAAAGATTTAATTGCTTATAAATACCTGTATGAATTATGAAATTCCTTTTTTTCCCTGAGGTACCTAAGTAACTTGAGATTTCTGGACCTGTTGGAAAGTGACAGTTTCACTTACCGTAGACCAGAAAATGCTATTGACGACATACTAGGTCAGGTTCCCTCCACCCCACTGCCTGCCCACAACCCGGGCTTTAATTGGCTTTATAAAAGTCAACCTAATTCCTCAAAGCACACTAGGCATATTTGAAAATATGCCATTCCAGTCAAAGCCTTGGTAAAATAACCAGTATCTCTAATTCTGTCCTGTTATAAAAGGAAAACTAATTCTTGTTGAACTTACGCAAATAACTCTATTGCCATAAAATAAGAACACTTGTGAATAGTTTCCAAATTCTGAAGAAATCAGAAATGTTTCAGATTGTTCATAAAATATACCAATTTTTCGTAAACTATAAATAGCTCAAAAGAAGGGGGAAAAAGTTTCTTGTCCTCTGGAAAACAACATAAAAGAATTAGCAATGTTTTAAATAAATGGTTAAAAAAATTTTTTCTCACTTCTTTTGGCTTCATAATTTTTTTAGAGGTGATAATGATTATCAAAACAGAGTGGAGATGTGAAGACTTTCTTCATTTGCTTATTGTTTTTTAGCTTTTCTTTGCTTGTGTGTTGAACTTTTAAGAATCTTGTGCTCTACCAACTGGGCTAGCCAAGCAATTGTTTCTGTATTGATCTTTATCTTACACTGAAAAGGAAATGTTATCGTTATGTGTAGTAACATTTTGTTTTATTTCATTAAAAAAATTTTGGCTTTGCTGTATCATGTTAATATATATGTATGTGTGTGTGTGTATAAACATTTTAGTCTTTATAATAAGCTGATTTTTATGGTCATTTACTCTGTACATTCTAAACTCTTTATTATGTACTTTAGGGTTAGTATTAAATTAGTAGAGTCAGTGCTTTAGAAGGACTAGGGTAAGGAACATTTAAAGTACAGACTTTGATACCTGTTAGACTAGAGAAAGAATTAATTAAAATTAGTTAATTTTTAATTAATTAAACAGGCTGAGTTACAAGCATCCAACCTAAATGTATAACTCACACTTAACAAACAGAGGCTATTACAGGTAATAGGTAAATGTACCTGTTCCAATTATATACAAATTCAAACCTACAGAATCTGTCTTATATATTACCTGGGGACCACCTGTATTTAATATTCATCTGGGAATGGTGTTTGCCTGTAATCCCAGCACTTTGGGAGGTCAAGCAGGCAGATTGCTTGAGGCCCGGAGTTCAAGACCAGCTTGGGCAACATACATTAAAAAGTTAGCTGTTCGGCTCTGTGCCTGTAGCTCAGTGGCTAAGTCGCCAGGCACATACACAGGAGCTGGTGGGTTCGAACCCATTCTGGGCCTGCCAAACAACAAATGACAACTACAACCAAAAAATAGCTGGGCATTGTGGTGGGTGCCTGTAGTCCTAGCTAATGGGGAGGCTCAGGCAAGAGAATCCCTTAAGCCCAAGATTTTGAGGTTGCTGTGAGCTGTGATGACATGTTTCTCTACCGAGGGGCGACATAGTGAGACTCTCTCTCAAAAAAAAAATAAAGTTAGCTGTTTGTGGTGGGGGTGTATCTGTGATCCCAGTTACTTGGGAGGCTGAGGCAGGAGGCTCTCTTGAGCCTGGGAATTGGAGGTTACAAGTGAGCCATGATCACACCACTGCATTCCAGCCTAGGTGACAAAGACCCTGTGTCAAAAAAAAATACATATTTAGTATATTATATATTTTTCAAAGCATATTCACAAATGTTTATACTAAATTCTTTTTGTAAGAGAGGAATGTGAAACTCAAGTGATACTAATTTTTTTTTTTTTTAGACATTTTCACTTTGTCATCCTCAGTAGAGTGCTATGGCGTCACAGCAACCTCAAACTTCTTGGGCTTAAGCAATTATCTTGCCTCACCCTCCCAAGTAGCTGGGACTACAGGCACCTGTCACAACACCCAACTATTTTTTGGTTGCAATTGTCATTGGTGTTTAGGAGGCCTGGGCTGGGCACAAACCCACCGCCTTCGGTGTATGTGGCCAGCACCCTACTCACTGAGTTACAGACACTGAGCCAGTATTAGCTTTTTAAGATCTTGCGTGTTTAATCATGAAATTATAAATAATTAAAGTGTTAGTCCAAAGTTCTTCTACTAAGATGAAATATCTACACTTACTAAGAAAAGGAATAGTGAGGCAGTACGAAAGTGTTTTTTTCCCCCTCCCAGTTAAATTTATTGCAAAGATGGAGATAATGCTTATTCTGTATTTTTTTTGTTTGTTGTGTTTTTTTTTGGGTTTTTTTTTTTTTTTTTGAGGCTGAGTCTCACTTTGTTGCCTTGGGTAGAGTGCTGTAGTGTCATAACTCACAGCAACTTCCAATTCTTGGGCTCAGTGATCCTGTCGCCTCAACCTCCTAAGCAGGTGGGACAACAGACTCCTGCCACAAAGCCTGGCTATTTTTTTTTTTTTTTTTTTTTTTGTAGAGACAGTATTACTTTAAAACCCTTGGTAGAGTACCCCGGTGTCACACAGCTCACAGCAACCTCCAACTCCTGAGCTTAGATGATTCTCCTGCCTCAGCCTCCCAAGTAGCTGGGACTACAGGCGCCTGCCAGAATGCCTGGCTAATTTTTTGTTGTAGTTTGGCCGGGGCTAGGTTTGAACCTGCTACGCTCAGTATATGGGGCTGGTGCCCTGCCCATTGAGCCACGGGTGCCTCCTCCTGGCTATTTTTTTTTTAGAGATGGGGTCTTGCTCTTGCTCAAGCTGGTCTTGAACTTCTGAGCTCAGGTGATCTACTCACCTTGGCCTTCCAGAGTGCTAGGATTACAGGCGTGAGCCATTGCTCCTAGCCCTGTCTACTCATTCTCATACAGCTGTTATAATTATGAAGGTAGCTATGTGAAAGAATTAAAAAACCTTTTATGTGTACTGAGAGTTTAATTCTTTAGAATAGTGTTACTGAAGTGTGATTCATGGATTTGTACCAGTGTCCTGTTTGTTGTGGGTCTCTTGTGAGATAATATGGACATTTTGAGTAGGTAATTAGAAATGTTATAGGAATTTGGTATTGCAGTGACATTCTTAGTGTATCTCACAAAAATACTAATTTGTAATAGAAGTTTAAAAAACTGATCCTTTAAGTGGTTTGAGCATGAAATATTATACTTTGAAATTATTTTATACCTCAAAATTTTACCCCCTGGAGATTTTCTATTTTTAGTAATTCCCTCTTGAAGTGTATACTATATATGTAGCAAAGTGGAGAATTTTAGCAGATAGCTAAATCCACTGTGTGTTAATGTGTTCTGGCATGTTTTATTCATTCAATTAATTAATACATCATTACTGTCTCATCAGTACTTAAGAATATTCTTTGCTGCTTGCTGGCATGTTTTCTTTGCATAACAAAGGAATATATATTTCTTTAGGTTGTACAGTGGTTGCTGGAAGAAAAATTATGTGCATTACAGTGTGCTGTATTTGATAAGACTTTGGCAGAATTGAAAGCACGAGTGGAAAAGATTGAATGTAACAAGAGACATAAAACAGTTCTTACTGAACTACAGGTTTGTACACCGATTTGAATTGTATACCCCATGTATCATCATTTTTCTTTTTTCTTTTTTTCCCATCAGACGGTACGAATATATCTCAGTCGGTCATATCTCCCTGGGCATTTGTCCATCACTTGAGTGTCATAATTTTTATAACTTATTTTCTGGGGGATTATACACACGCACACACACACACACACACACACACACACACACATATATACATATACATATATATTTGAATTGACTATAAAATAAACTTAAATTCTAAGTATAAAAAATGATGAGTTTGTATTAGTTCGCTGGGGCTGCTGTAAACAAAGTACCATAAATTGGGTGGTTTAAACAACAGAAATATATTATCTGATAGTTCTGAAGTTTAGAAGTTCAGGTTATCTGCATCTTGGTTCTTCCTGAGGGCTGCACTATAAGAAGGAATCTGTTCCATTTCTTTCTTCTACCTTGTGTTGGTTTGCTGACATCTTTGGTATTTGGCTTGTGGAAATATCTGATCTTTGGCTTTATTTTCACTTGGTGTTGTCCCTGTATGTGTCTGAATTTCCCCTTTTTACAAGGATACCAGTCAAATTATCTGACCTACCCTATTCCAGTATGACTAATTATAGTATGACTCATCTTCAGTAATTACCTTTGCAATGACCCTGTTTCCAAATAAAGTGACATTCTGAGGTACTGGAGGTTCAGACTTCAATACATGAACTTTTAGGGAACACAGTTGGACCCATCACAGAGACTGAGAAATCAGTGTGTCCAACTTTATGGGTTTTTTTTTCCAGAGACGGAGTCTTACTTTGTCACCCTCAGTAGAGGGCTATGGCGTCACAGCTCACAGCAACCTCCAGCTCTTGGGCTTAGGCCATTCTCTTGCCTCAACCTCCAGAGTAGCTGGGACTACAGATGCCAGCCACAATGCCTGGCTATTTTTTGTTGCAGTTTGACCAAGGCCAGGTTTGAACCCAGCATCTTCCGTATATGGGGCTGGCACCCTACTCACTGAGCCACAGGCGCCGCCTGAACTTTGTGTTACTTAATCTTTTTTTTTCCATTTAGCGTACCAAAATGAGTACTAAGTAATATTTGTCAGGGAGTTTTTAGTCTATTTCCTTCTGTTGAACCTAGTATTTTAAAGATGTTAGTATTAATCCATATTTATTAATTGCTACTTTTTATTTTTTATTAAATATAGCTATATTTACATACAATGCCAGAGCTTCTGGTTTGCTGAAATGAGCACTTTAGGAAGATGCTATAGTAATCGTTTTTATTCCAAAACTAAGAGACTGGAAATTTGAATCAGTACATTTGTTATGTCACATGTAAATATTTATTCCTATTAGACTGTTTTAAATATGAATATAGTCTAAAGCTGGTTGAGTTGTAAACCACATAGAGCTTTATTTTCCAAATGAGAGGCAAGTGATTCATGAAAGTTAAATAACCTTTTCAGTTATGAACTGAATTGCAGCCAGATATGAGTAGAGTTAGACGTATCATATATCCTAGGCTAAAAGTTACTTCCCTGATTTCATATTGTTAATTTTGTTTGATGTGAGACTTCATTAATAATAAGGTCTTTGTACTAATTTTTAATGCATCATTGGGGTACTATTAGTCCTGTTTCTCAAGTTTAACAAGTTTTTTTAAACTTGATTTTGCTAGTACTACTGAAATTTTTTAATTAAATCTGAAACGGTCTAAATATATAAATGAATAATTTTATTGTTTCTCATCAGTGCCATGGCTGCAATTAAAATTTTATATTTTTAGAACCCAAGTTTTACCATGAGAGAGATTCTACCTAATAAAATCAAATATTTTCACCTGGCTGTTTGTACCCTCACATTAAGATGACATAAGTTTACTTTTGTTTTGATATTTTGTTTTTTATAGAAATAGAATTCGGATACCAAGATAACTCTTTTAAAGTGTACATTTCGGTGACATTTAGTACAGTCACAATTTTGTGCAAGCATGTCTATCTAGTTCCCATACATTTTTGTTGACTCAGACAATAACATTTTGCCCATTAAATAGTCGCTCTTCATTTCCTCCTCCCCTTAGCCCTTGGCAGACATGGATCTGCTTTCTATCTCTATTCAATTACCTAGTTTGCATATTTCACATGACTATTTTATTTTATTTTATTTTTAATTTGAAACAGAGTCTTACCTTGTCACCCTTGGTAGAATGCTGTGGCTTCGTGGCTCACAGCAACCTCTTGGGCGGAAGTGATTCTCTTGCCTCAGCCTCCCAAGTAGCTGGGAGTACAGGTACCCACCACAGTGCCTAGCTATTTTTAGAGACGGGAGCTGGCTTTAGCTCAGGGTGATCTCAAACCTGTGAGCTCAGGCAATCCACCTGCCTTTGTCTCCCAACTGTTGGGATTATAGGCATTGAGCCACCACAGCCGGCCACATGACTCCTTTCTTTTAGCATAATGTTTTCAGAGTTTATCTGTATTGTAGCATGTATCAGTACTTCATTCCTTTTTACTATAGATATATGTGTGTATACTATATTTTGTTGATACATTTACCTCCTGATGGGTATTTGGATTATTTGTACTTTTGCCTATTGTGAAGTGCTACTATGAACATTTGTGTACAAGTATTTGTTTTAATACTTGTTTTCAAATCTTTTAGACATTATCTAGGTATGGGTGGGTCATATGGTAATTTTTGTTTAATTTATTGATTAATCTCCCTACTGTTTTCCAGACTGGCTAACCCATTTTATTTTGTATTTTTAACGTGGCTTAGAGATGGGGTCTGACTATGTTGTCTAGTTCAAAAGTTTTAAGCTCCTGATTTTGAAATCCTGGTCTCAAGTAATCCTTGCACCTCAGCTTCCTAAAGTGCTAGGATTAAGGTGTGAGCCAACCTGCCCAGCCTGGCCACAGGTTTAGATTCCCACCAGCAAAGGTTCCACTTCTCTATATCCTCACCAATACTTGTTATTTTTTAGTTTTGTGTTTTTTTTTTTTTTTAATTATCTTACTGGTATAAAGTGGTATCTCATTGAGGTTTTGATTTTTATGTCCCTAATGTCTAATGATGTTGATCATCTTTTCATGTGCTTATTGAACACTTGTATATCTTTTTTAGAGAAACTTCTATTAAATTATTTTGCTGATTTTTAATTTGGACTTTTGTCCTTTATGATATTAAGTTGTAAGAGTATATTGTATCTTTGTATATTCTGGATGTTAAACTCTTACCAGATACATAATTTGCAAATATTTTCTCCCATTTTGTAAATTGTTTACAATTTCTTTTTTAAAAATTTATTTATTTTTTCTTTTTCTCAGTGATGTGTTGTCTACAATTTCTTAATGATATCTTTTTTTTTTTTTTTTGGCAGAGTCTTACTCTATTGCCCAGGCTAGAGTTCTATAGCATCAGGCTAGCTCACAACAACCTCAAACTCCTGGGCTTTAGCAATCCTCCTGCCTCCCAAGTAGCTAGAGCTACAGGTGCCCACCAGAACACCCCATTAATTTTTCTATTTTTAGTAAAGATGAGGGTGTCACTATTGCTCAGGCTAGTCTCCAACTTCTGAGCTCAAGGGATGCTCCTGCCTTAGCCTCCCAGAGTGCTAGGATTACAGGCTTGAACCACTATGCCTGGCCAATAATGTCTTTTGATGCTCGAAAGTTTAAAGTTCTCATGATGTTATAGATAATCTCTACCTTTTAACTGGGATGTTTATTTACATTTAAAGAAGGTATTGGTAAGGAAATACTTCTGCCATTTTATGTTTTTCTATATGTCTCATACCTTTTTGTTCCTCATTTCCTCCATTACTGTCTATTTTTGTGTTTGATTTTTTTCCTAGTGTATCATTTTGATTCCCTTCTTCTCTTTCTATATATTTTTAGTGTTTTCTTTAGTGGTGATTTGGAGATTTACATCTAACATCTTAACTTTATAGCAATTAGGTTTGAATCAATAATCTACTTATTTTCAATAGCATACAAAACTCTGTTCCTTTATAGCTCTATCCTACTCAGATCTACCATTGAGCCCTGCTAGTGATTTTGTTACTGTACTTTTCAGTTCCAGAATTTGTAATTGTTTTCCTTTATGTAATTCTATCTTTTTACTAGTCATGTTCTCTATTGATGAGACCTCATTTTTTAATTTTTTATAAATTCCATACCTTTATTTTTTTAATTTTTATTTTTTTAACTTCAACCTCAAACTCTTGGGCTTAAGCAATCCTCTTGTCTCAGCCTCCCGATTAGCTGGGGCTACAGGTTCCTGCCACAACACCTGGCTATTTTAAGAGACGGGGGTCTTGCTCTTGTTTAGGCTGGTCTGCAACTGGTAAGCTCAAGTGACCCACCCCCCCTCAGCCTCCCAGAGTGCTAGGATTACAGGTGTGAGCCACTGCACCCAGCTATAGCTTCCTTTAGCTAAAATAGTCAGTTTGTGAGCGGCGCCTGTTGCTCAGTTGGTATGGCGCTGGCCTTATATACCAAAGGTGGTGGGTTCAAATTCTACCCCAGCCAAACTGCAACAAAAGAATAGCCAGGGATTGTGGCGGGCGCCTGTAGTCCCAGCTACTTGGGAGGCTGAGACAAGAGAATCACCTAAGCCCAGGAATTGGTGGTTGCTGTGAGCTGTGACACTACAACACTCTACCGAGGGCAATAAAGTCACACTCTGTCTCTAAAAAAAAAAAAAAAAGTCAGTTTCTTTAGTAAGTGTAATTTGATAATTTGATTCTTTTATTTTTCCTCCTGTGAATTGAGCCATACTCTTGTTTATTTGCATGCTTCCTAATGTTTTTGTTTGTTGTTGAAAACTGGACATTTGGAATACTAGGTTGAGAATCTTTAATCTGAAATCTGAAGTGCTCTAAAATCTGAAACTTTTTGAGCACTGATATGTTGTGGAAAGGAAGTGCTCACTAGAGCATTTCTGATTTTGGATTTTTAAAGTAGGGATAGTCAACCAGTAAGCGTAATGCAAATATTGCAAAATGTGAAAAAATCGAAAATCCTGTATCCACTTCTGGTCCTAAGCATTTCAGATAAAGGATATTCAACTTGTATTATAATATGGCAACTTTGGAGATCAGAGTTTTGGGGGTTTATTTTTGTTGCTTATTGAGGGCTGTTGTTTGTTTAATGACTTATCTAACTTTTTAATTCCCCCACCCCCGAAACTAGCTTTTGTAATATTTATGAAAGTATGTATATTCTTTGTTATGTGTATCCACTAAAGTTTGTGTTTCATTAGCAAAGATAGCAGTTAGCTGGTGTTTTGACAGTAAACACAAATGCCTGGAGTCAAAAGAAGAAACATGTTCTTCCATTCTTTCTTTTTATTTTTATTTTTAGAGACAGAGTTTCACTTTGTTGCCCTCGGTAGAGCGCTGTGGCGTCACAGCTCACAGCAACCTCCAGCTCTTGGGCTTCTCTTGCCTCAGCCTCCTGAGTAGCTGGGACGACTTTCTTTCCTTTCTTTTTTTCCTTTCTTTTCTTTCTTTCCTTTTTTTTCTTTCTTCATCTCACTTCATTGCCCTCAGTAGAGTGCTGTGGCATCACAGCTCACACCAACCTAAACTCTTGGGCTCAAGTGATTCTCTTGCCTCAGCCTCCCAAGTAACTGGGACTACAGGCACCTGCCACAGTGCCTGGCTATTTTTAGAGAGGAGGTCTCGCTCTGGCTCATGCTGCTTTCGAATCTGTGAGCTCGGACTACCCACTTGCTTAGGCCTCCCAGAGTGCTAGTATTATAGGCGTGAGCCACTGTGCTGGCTACTCCATTCTTTATTGATTGGTTATGTTGGGGTGCTCCTTTAAGGCTTAGCCAGGCAATTTACAACTTGCTTTATCCAACCTCCCTTATCTTTTACTATTTGGTTGCGTTGAATCTGAAGGTTAGCCAGAAGGTCTTTTCAGGCGTTTTCTTCGTTCTGCATCCTACTCTGGTTACAGGCATAGTCTTCTCCATTTCCTATTTGTGAAAGAATTTTACAAACCTCCCTACCCCCCATCTCTCCTTTCTCACTTTTTTCCGTACCAGGCTTTTCTGTTTATTGCTTTTCTCCATTTTGCCCTTTGTTGCAGGCTGCTGTTGTCAACAACTGTGTTTTTGAAATATTTTGGGGGAAAAGCTATGAGGAAAGTTAGGCCAGACTTTGTGTTGGTCCTTGAAAAAGTTGCTAGCTAGAACAGCCAGTACCCATACCCATAGTTCTTTGAAAATAAGGTCTATACTGCTTCTTTTGGCACTCACAACTTGCACCAGATGTCCCTAGTTGCCATCTACACACCTGTTGATAAGCTGGGTGTGGGGAATGATACATAGGCAATATAAAAGGCCACAGTGCTCTTCCTATTACCCAGCAGCAGTTTCATTCTTTTCTAAGGCTTCCTTTAGATGTGATAAGTTTTGATTAGATTCCAGAGTTGTGCAAAAGTTGATTTTGACAATGTTGGCCTGCCCATTAGCTCTCCTCTTGAGTTGGGACTCCTAGAGTTCCCTACTCAGCCTTCTTTCCATGATGACATCAGTTACACTGTTGAAATGTTTTTTGATTAATTATTACTTTCAAGTTCTCCACCATTTAATGACTACATCACTTACTTCCACAATGAACTTTATGGCCCACCCTGTATAATAACTTTCTATATAATTTAGGGATTGATTGTTTTCTGAATAGTGAAAATTTTATATATTTTAACTTTTTCAAATTGTAGGTGAATTCCAAGTTATTTTTATGATTTTCATTATGTAAGCAGAAGGATGTGTAATTTTTAGTTTTATATGTCTCTGTTGCATTGTCAGATTTAAACTGTAGTAACTTTTACAGAAGTTCTAAAATGCTAATAGTTGTCATTTTTTTGTGCATTCTATAGCAATTATGTAGTACCATTAACGACAAATAGCTTTTCTATCTCTCCTAGGCCATGGCTCTCCCTAAAAGAATACTTTCAGATAATTCCAAAGAAGAAATAAAATGAAAATTCTCAACTCTTTAAATATACCTGTATGAAATTTTAGACTAAAGGCTGGCATATCAAAACCTATGAGTTAAAGCGAGAGCAATATTCAAAGCAAACTTTATAATCTTAAATTCATTACTCACCAACAGAAAAAGTAGAGAAATAGTTCTAGGGTAAAACAGTAATAGCAAACTTAACCTCCATGCAATAAGGAAGGTGTTAATGAAAGTAACAAAAACAAAACCCTTTTTGAAGATTGATCAATAAGGCCAAAGCTTATTATTTTGTGAAAAGACTAAAGGTAGATAAATCAGATCGATTGAACAATTTGTCCCCGTAGGTCAAAGTCTTTAAACAGTTTGTCCCTGTGTGTCCTGATGGTCCTGCTGATCATTTCTTAATTGTGATAAACCCCATGGGTAAAATTTAAATTTTATTTAATTTTTTAAGTGGTTTTATTTTTGAGAAAATATTTATTTTACCTCTCCTCAATGAATACTTTATTTCAAGAAACATTCAGCTATTACTGTCAGTATGTCAAATCTTTCAGCTGTTGGTTTACATTAAATGGAAAAATCAGTATTTGAACCCCAGTGTGTTGAACTGTAGAATTTGAGTGTCATACCACTTTCCATTGACCAGGGACTTAAGAATCTCTTCCAAGTACCCAAGTTTATACCTTAAAGATGCAGCCCCAATGATTTGAGGTGATGGGGTAAGGAGAGGTATATATAGGTCAGGCGTTTATTAGGGTTTCCTAGTTTCCTTCCTTGAAGCAGTCTGTTTTACACTCATGGCTCTTAAATGTTCTTAAATGTCACCAACTCTTTCAGTAGATGGCACAATGCCAGTGTAGAGACAGAGGTTTATAGAAATGGGTTCACACTCCTCATGGGGCTCCTTCCAAAGCAGAACATTTTTTGAAAAATACAAGTTTTCCTTAACATGTGGCTTCATGTTCTATGCTTCTGATCTATGGAAGTCACTGAGAAAGCATCTACTACTTTTACTGTAATTACTGTGCATGTTGTAGTCAGTATTTACAATTTCACTTGCTAAGCATTCAAGCATGTCTTTGAACTGCATTTGTTAAAGCTTGGAGGTCCAGGTCATTACTTGCAAATTATCATTATGCTCAAGCTCTGGATAGAGAAATATGGACTTTCACTATTGTGGTTACTAACCACTATCCAGCTATTGGTTATTTGGAAATTGTTGGCAACTGTTCTGCCCACATTTTGCCACCTGTTTTGCATCTTGTAGTTCAGCTTGATTCTACCATTCAGTCTGATTCATGGGCTGTGTATAATAGTATTTAGGATATCCAGTTCTATGGGAGCAAATGTAAAGCAAAAAGTACAAGTCCATGAGAAGAGTTCATTGTGATACATTAGACTTACACATTTTTGGCTGAATTTATATGGCATGATCAATTTGGAAATAATGCTTTCACTTTTATTGCATATATCAGTACAATTTTTTATAAACTAATGTACTTTGACTTTTGTTTAACATGTTTTAGTACAAATATCCAGGGACAAAGTCTTTAGTTGAATACTTTTGAGACAAATTGTTCAGTTGCTTTGATAAATCTTTCACCTAAAAATAACAAGTACAAATAAGCTATACAAGGATTGGAAAAACAAGTAAAAATCCAGAGAAGATTTTTTTTTTTTTTTCTTTTTGAGTCTCACTTTGCTGCCCTCAGTAGAATGCCATGGTGTCGTAGCTCACAGCAATCTCAAACTCCTGGGCTGAAGTTATCCTCCTGCCTCACCCTCCTGAGTAGCTAGGATTACAGGCTCCTGCCACATGTCTGGCTGTTTTTAGAGATACGGTTTTGCTCTTGCTAAGGCTAGTTTCCAAGTACTAAGCTCAAGCGTCTGAGCTCAAGGCTATCTGCCTTGACTTCCCAGAGTGGTAAAATTATAGGTATGAACTACCATGCCCAGTCTCAGAGGAGATTCTTTTAAGTTAAACGTGTACCAATGAAATCTATTTTATCTAAAAAGGAAGTAGAAAATATAAAATTTTGAGTAACTATTAAGACTATGGTCAGAGATTTATTTCTGAAGATGTCCTTGGGCCCTGAAAGTTTTGGTAGAGAATTTTGGGAAAAATTGAAACTTGAGAATTAGACCATGTTATTAATAAATGCTGCCGTTTAGAGTATTAGTGGCAGTCTTGGGCAATACAACAAGATAGGAGAGGAAATGAGTAATGATTGGTAAATGTGAACCAAATAGAATTATCTTGGCAAACTGCTGGAAGAGGAAGGAAATTTACCAACCGCCTTAGATAAGAACAGCATACTGACGTAGCTTTCCTACGTCAACAACTGCCAATTAGAAAATATAATGAAAAAAAGATCTCTCATATGGTAGTTATTTGAAAGCAAGTCCATACTTAAGAATAAACCTAAAAAGAAATCTTCAAGACCCTTATGAAGAAAAAAAGAAAAAAAAAAAATAAGAAAACATAAGTCAGTAGTGATATACCATGTTCCTAGATAGGAGAACTTGATTCTTTTCAAATCACTGTACAGTACAAATTCTGAATACTTACAGTTTCAACTGGATTTTTTATGAAAATAAGAAAGCTATGAACATACCTTAGAACATGGTATTTCATTGCTTATGCCTTAGAAAATGCAATTTTAGTAGGTTTTTTTTGGTTAGTTTTTTTTGAGACAGAGTCCTACTATATCGCCCTCAGTAGAATGCTGTGCTATCACAGCTCACAGCAACCTCAAACTCTTGAGCTTAAGCGATTCTTTTGCCTCAGCTTCCCAAGTAGCTGGGACTACAGGTGCCCACCAGAACGCCCAGCTATTTTTTGTTACAGTTGTCATTGTTGTTTTAGCTGGCCCGGACTGGGTTCGAACCTGCCAACTTCGGTGTATGTGGCTGGTGCTGTAACCATTGTGCTATGGGCACCGAGCCTTCAGTAGTTTTAACTGAGAATACCTATTACACTTTTTCCTTCAGTCTCTTTCCTTTTCCTCCCTACCAATGAAGTAAATCTATCACAGCAGACTACAGAAGATAGTTTTGAATAGTAAATACCATGTGTCTGTTTATTCACTTATTTTGGGGGGTACTGATATTTCATTATGCCAAATTGGATGCAAGATTGACTTTTTTTAGGCAGTTATTTCCCAGGAGATTTTTCCATACACATGCAAAGAAATACTTGGTTTGTATTGTTTGTTAAACAAGGCCCAATCTGTCTGACTCCTAACAATTCATGTGACTTATATTTAAACAGCTACCATTGTTTCATTATATAAGAAATTGTATGTATACTTAAGGAAGAAATCAAGAACAAATGAAACAGAAATAGTAATCAATGACAAAATAGAACATTACTTTTCTTAATTTAAGAAAAGACATGTTTACGCATTTTAAAAAGTCTCACAGGGACCAGGCACAATGGCTCATGCCTGTAGTGATAGCACTCTGAGAGGCCAAAGTGGGAGGGGATCACTTGAGCTCAAGAGCTTGAGACCAGCCTAAGCAAGAGTGACCCTGTCTCTACTAAAAATAGAAAAATTAGCCCATCGTCCTGGTGGATGCCTAGAGTCCCAGATACTTGGGATGCTGAGACAGAAAGATTGCTTAAACCCAGGAGTTTGAGGTTGCTTTGAGTTAGGCTGATACCTTGGCACTCTAGCCTGTGCAACCAAGTGACACAGTGATTCAAAAAAAAAAAAAAAAAAAAGTCTCACAGAATACTTGCCAAAATACAGACCTACTTTATAATAATTAACATTGTATGGTTTTCTATGTAAAAATAAAAACAAAAAGCTGCTCGTTTTTGATTTCTTTTTTTATAATGTTAAATGTCAGAAGACAGTAAGTTGGTGCCCATACTTTTGAGAGTTTTTTTTCTGTTACTGGCTTAATTTTTTAAATGATAATTAAAAACAATTTGAATGCTAGAAATGAATATGACATGAAAACAGAGTCCCTCTGTTTACCTTCTCTCCCACTTCCTGGTAGTCTTGACCTCCAGATATAATCAATTTTAACTTTGGAATGTATCCTTGTAGACCATTTTGCATATATATAACATATTAATACACTTTTTTTTTAGTTTTCAATTTATATTAGAATAATAGTAATACTATATATACTGCACAATTTATAGATACTCATGTAGGTAATCTGATAAAAGAAAAGAAGAAAGACATTCTTATGTAAGCTGGGGCATAGAGAATACCTCTTCATACATTTTGAAAAAATTATTTGAAATATTTTAGTCACCACTGAAAGATAAAACCCATATTTGGTATGTAAAATTATGCTATATGTCCTTGGCCCTTAATGAAATGCATACGTAATTAATTCCTGAGGAAAATCTTCATCTTTGGGAGTTATATGTGACTGATTGCCTAGGCCATATTATTGATCTTACATATAATATTGGAAGATTTGAGGTCTCCTTTAGAATTGACTACTTTGAGAAAGAAACTTTAGAAGTGAATGATATCATTTTTATGAAATGAATATCCTTTTTTGGGTAATAGAAATTCTCTACCAGAGTTTCTCCTTAGGCTGGCCTTATGAACACACTCAATTACTTTGATATTTCTGATGACATGTGTAATTTAAAATGGCCTACAGTAACAACAACTGAAATAATTTAATATCATATCTATACCTTAGAAAGACTGAGAGGAAATACAACCAGATATTCATGTAATGATGTGATAATTCTTTTTTTTTTATTTTACTTTTTTATTTTCAGATTTCCTTTGAATATGTATTTAGGCAAAATGTGATCAGACAGTTTATATAAGCAGTACAAATGATTAATAATTTCCGTGACAAATGTTAACACTAACAGTTTTACATTTCTATCAGATAGAAGATTAGCAGAATATGGAATTAAGTGTTTGAAAAAATAATATATCATTATGCCTCTGCACTGCTATTGAAAATGTCACAAATAAGTAAACCCTGTATCTAAATCTGTAAGTAATATTGACGAGAGAACTTTTATGATTTACAGATAATGTCCATTTTATAATTTTAGTGAGAAGAATGCTAAAAAATAGCACAAAATGCATGCTCAGAAATGTACTGTTATCTGAATAAGACCCACAAGTTCTGGGAGGAAACACACTAATCTTCTATTTAAGAGTATTTATGTCTGGGTATTAAGTTCAGGGGTCACTTCAGTTTTCATTAAGATTTTCTGCATTTTCCAAGTATATATTTTATAATTTGTTTACCTACCTTATTTTCTTTACTCTTATTTCTTCTGATAAATATGCTGGGTTCTTTATTAACATTATAATGCCACTTGGTTTCCATTCCCCCCCCACACCAGGCCAAGATTGCCAGGTTAACCAAACGGTTTGGAGCAGCCAAAGAAGATCTTAAGAAAAGACAAGAAGTAAGAATTTCTATTCTTGTATAACAAATACTTCACTCTATGTAGTAATCGGAAATGCTAGATTAGAAGGAAACTTTCTTTATTATAAGTCTTAAATTTGTTTTTATACTTGTGTGTACTCCTTTGTGTTATTTCTGGAGTTGCAGCTCTAGAACTAGTTAATGCTTTTCTAATCTTCACATACTAGTCTCATATAGTAACATTTATGTAAATTATTTTAGGTTTTGGTATTCTTGCACCTGCATTTTCTATCCATCTTTAAAATTATGTTTTGGGGATTTGTCTTACCTTGTTTCTTTTTATATTTTGGCCAGTTTCCTAGTCTAGTCTCTTATTTTCCCCAAGGCAGTATTCCTGCTCTCACCCTTTTTTCTTCCTTGTATTGTCAGTCCTCTATTACGCTCTAATTGTAATATACAGAGAATAGATTAAGTCACTTTATTACCTTTGACACTGCAGATGTTTTTTAGTATAGAATTAAGCCAAACATTATAGCATAACTTGTCTTCTTTTAATAAATTGCTTTTGTTTTTGTTATCTATTTATTATTCCTCTATTATTTCCTTTATTATTCATTTATATTTTAACATAGCACTTGTATATTGCATTATAGTTTTTAGTTGAATTTCTTTACTTTTCCTCTTGAATTTTTTTTTTTTTTTTCCCCATTTGGAGAAGTCACATTTCTTTGTCTTTTTTGCTTCCATTGTCTGGCACACACTAATTGCCAATAATCATAATAATTTCAATAGTTATCATTATTCATAGAGATTTTTCTGTATTGATACATTTTCACATGTTCTTTACTTGACTTTTTTAGAAGAGACTTAAAAGTATTCCCAGGGAGTTGCAACAGTACTACACAGACATAATTCTATGATTATGTAATAATAATCCTGTACCTAGCTTCTCTCAATGGTAAAATCACTTATCAGAGTAGCACAGTGTCAAAACCAATAACTAGATACCAATTTGTTATGTAGTTTATAAATCTTATCAGTTTTCACCAGTTTTTAAAATTAATTCATTGCATGTGTGTGTGTAGTTCTGTGCAATCTGATCATGTGTATAGATTTACCTTGTTTCTTTTAGCACCTACCATAGTCTAGATATGCAGCTGTTTTGTTATGAATGCCCTCCCCCCCCATGTTACTCTTCTGTGGTTTTTAGCTTTACTAATTTATCCGTTCTCTAGCTCTGTAATTTTTTAACTTAACTTTTTAAGCTTTGAATCTTTTCTTGAGCAAACTGGTTTTGTTTTTGTTCTGTAAGACTAATCTCATGAAACTTTTATTTGGTCAGATGCAAAGATTTTTTTATTATAGTCTTTTTAAGTGGTGTAATTAACTGTCTTATTTCTAAACTCCATTTTCTTACTTTTAGTTTCTTAGTTGCTTTATTATAATGTAAAAGCTGAGTTCTGTTTTTTATATTAGAATATGGGTCTAAACCTTTTGTTTAAAAAGTTTATTTTTAGGCTCGGCACCCGTAACACAGTGCTTACGGTGCCAGCCACATACACTGAGGCTGGTGGTTTCGAGCCCAGCCAGGCCCAGCTAAAGAACAATGATAACTGCAACAAGAAAATAGCTGGGTGGCGGGTACCTGTAGTCCCAGTTACTTGGGAAGCTGAGGCAAGAGAATTGCTTAAGCCCGAAAGTTGGAGGGCGCTGTGAGCTGTGATAGCACTCTACCGAGGGCAACATAGTGAGTCTCTTGTCCCCCCCCAAAAAATATTGTCGCTATGTCTGAAACTAAACATTTGTCTTTGAAATTTTTCCATTTGTTTTATACAGTATGACTCTCTACTTGCTTCCTTTCATTCCTGTGTCTGAACTAAGCAATGTCCAGCCCATCATGTATTTTTCAGTTTTATCACATGTCAGATTTGTTATGAAAACTACTTTTCAATTATTGTCTATTAGGGAGATAGTTTAAGGAATAAAGATGAAAGTATTACAGTTTCTGAAGAGTTACCATTTTGCAGAACTAGAAGTATTGAAACAAGGAAGAAATACTATAAATATAATTCATAAAGATTGGAAATGATTAATTTGATCAGTTAGGATGTGTGGTGCTTGCAGAAAAATGCTAAAGTTGTCTTGACTCCTTCAAATTTTGTGCCTTTCTTTATTAGCTTATGCTTAAGGCTGTCTTTCTACCCATTACTATTAATATTTTTCTCTTATCTTGTCAGATTTTTAGAAATACCAAGAATTTTGTTCTTTCATTTCTTAATTCCTACAAAAGTAGGTGGAATGAGTCCTGCTGATTGTTTTAAATTATACTTGATTATGTATAACCATTTTCACGGTCAGTTGCCACACTGCCTATGATTGCTTTATTTATTTATTTAGTTAGTTAGTTATTTTGAGACAGGGTCTCACTGTGTGCCCTCAGTAGAGCACTGTGGTGTCACAGCTCACAGCAACCTCAAACTCTTAGGCTTAAGCAATTCTCATGCCTCAGTCTTCCAAGTCACAATGCCTGGCTATTGTTTTGTAGTTGTTTAGCAGGCCCAGTCCCATTTCAGATCCGCTAGTCCTGGTGTATGTGGCTGGCTCCCTAACCACTGAGCTACAGGCACTGAGCCCCTTATGATTTACTCTTAAATTTCTTTATTTTGTCTGATCTCTTTACCCTTTAATCCCGATGTCCACTATAATTTTATACTTGTTTCTTGCTAGGTTTTAAAAATGGGGATATAGAATGTTTAACAGTTTAGTATTCACCCTTATCAAAATAACCAACCAACCAATACAGCTTTAAATGCTTTTCTTTTGTTTAGATTTGCTCCTTGGTCCTCTGTTAACCAGTTAAAACACACTCTGCCTTTCAGGTTTGTCTTAAAACATTTTCTGTTTTAATTTCTAAAAGAACAGAAAACCCTCACAGGCAGCCCGCTACTAAGACCACATTCATAATCTAATCTATTTGATGACAGTTAATACTATTTTTCATCCTTTCTAGTTCCCTTTTAAAAAATAATAGTCAGGGCGGTGCCTGTGGCTCAGTGAGTAGGGCGCTGGTCCCATATACTGAGGGTGGCGTGTTTAAACCCAGCCCTGGCCAAACTGCAACAAAAAAATAGCCGGGTGCTGTGGCGGGCGCCTGTAGTCCCACTTACTCGGGAGGCTGAGGCAAGAGAATCAACTAAGCCCAGGAGTTGGAGGTTGCTGTGAGCTGTGTGACACCACGGCACTCTACCCAGGGCGATAAAGTGAGACTCTCTCTACAAAAAAAAAAAAAAAAAAAAAAATAGTCAATGTATTTCTTATACTTATCCTGTGTCTATGAAAATAAGTCACTAAATGGATTCCCAGTTAAATTTTGGATTAGATCTAAATTATAGATTTTTAATTGTGGTGAAAACACATGACATTTGCCTTATTAAACATTTTTAAGTATACAGTTAGTTAAGTAGCATTCAGTGTATTTACATTATGTGTAACAGTTAATACATTAACAGAACAGTTCTCTAGAACTTTTTATCTTTGATCTGTCAGCAAACATTTGGGCTGCTATCCTTTTGGGGCCATTTTTAATAAAAATAGTAATGCTACCATGAATGCGGTTTACAAATATTTCTTCAAAATTCTTTTTTCAAGTACTTTGAATCTATACCCAGAAGAGGGGATTATTGGGTTGTATGGTAATTCTGTTTTACCTTTAGATATTTGGGGAAGATCCTAGATTGGTTTTTAGAGACCCTGCGCAATTTTACTTCATACCAGCAGTGGTCATGGGTTCGAGTTTCTCTGTATCCTTGTCAACAGGTATTTTCTGTTCTTTTGATACTGACCATCCTAGTGGATGTGAGGTGATATCTTGTTTTGATTTACATTTGTCTAATGATTAGTTATGTGGAACATCTTTTCATATACTTGTTGGCCATTTACTTGTCTCTGGAGAAATGTCTTTTCTGGTTCTTTAACCATTTTTTAATCAGGCTACAAATTTTAATTATTCTTCACTGTATGTAAAATTAACTTACTATATAATAAAATTATAAAATTATAATTATATAATTATAAATTAAAATTATAATTATATATAAAATTAACTTCACTATATATAAAATTAATTTTATATTCTGGCTATCAACCACTCATCCAGATATATGATTTGTAATTTTTTTTTTTACATTTTGTAAGTTTCCTTTTCACTGAATTGATTTTTTTTTTGGGGGGGGGGGTTTACAGTTTGGCCAGGGCTGGGTTCGAACCCGCCACCCTCCTGTGCCCTACTCACTGAGTCACAGGCCCCGCCCTGATTGTTTTCTTTGATGTACAGACATTAAATTTGATACAGTCTCATTTATCTATTTTTGCTTTTGTTGTCTGTGTTGTTAATGTCATATACAGAAAGTTATTGCCAAATCTAATGTCAATAAGGCCTTTTCCCTATGTTTTCTACAGAATTTTATTTGTATGTTTTGTTTCTTATGCTTAGGTCTTTAATCGTTTTTGAGTTAATTTTTATATAGTGAAGAATTTCATTCTTTTTCATGTGTATGTACAATTTTCCTAATACTATTTATTAAAGAAGCTGCTCTTTTCCTTTTTTTTTTTTAATTTTTTTTTGGCTTGGCAATCTGGTTGAAGATCATTTGACCACATATGTGAGTTTATTTCTGGTTTCTCTGTTTTGTTCCATTGGTCTTTTAGTTTTGTGTTTATGCCAGCAACACACTCTTTTAATTTCTGTAGCTTCATGATCTGTTTTAAAAACAGGAAGTGTGAACCTCTAACTTTATACTTCTTTGTCAAGATTGATTTTGGCAATTCAGGACCTCTTAGAATTTTTTTTTTGTTTCTGCCAAAAGAAAAAAATGCCATTGGGATATTATAGATTGTTTTGGGTAAGGTGGATATTTTAACAGTATTGTCTTCTAGTCCATAACTACAGGATGTCTTTCCATTTATTTGTGTCCTTAATATTTTCCAGCAGTATTTTGTAGTTTACATAGTACAATACTTTTTCCTCTTTGGTTAAGCTTATTCCTAAGTATTTTATATTCTTTTTGCTGATATGGTAAGTTGAACTGTTTCCTTAATTTCTTTTTCAATATTGTTCACTGCTAGTGTGTAGAGAATGCAGCTGATTTTTGCAGGTTGATTTTGTAGCTCTGCTGAATTTGTTCATTAGTTTGAATGGATTTTGTGTGTGTGTGTGTGTGTGTGTGTGTGGAATCTTTAGGGTTTTCTTCATGTAAGATAATATCATCTGTGAACAAAGATAAGTATACTTATTCATTTTTGATTTGGATGCTTTCCGGTACTATATTGAATAGAAGTGGCAAGAGTGAGCATGCTTGCTTTGTTCCTGATTTTAGAGAGAAGGCTTTCAGTTTTTCACTGTTGAATATGTTGTTAACTATGGGTTTTTCCCCACATGGCTTTTATTAAATTGACTTAGTTTCCTTCCATTTCTGGTTTTTCTCATGAAAGGTTGTTGAATTTTGTCAAATCTTTTTCTACCTCAGTTGACATGATCATATAGGTTTTGTTGCTTGTTCTATTAACATCATATTGTTACATTTTCGTATGGCAGACCATCCTTTTATTCCATCAATAACCCACTTAGCTGTGGTGTATAATCTTTTGAATTTGGCTTGCAAATATTTTCTTAAGATTTTTTTACATCAACGCGCATCAGGGATATTGGTCTATAGTTTTTGTTTTTAGTGTCTTAGGCTTTGATTATAGTAATTATTGCCTAATAAAATGAATTTAGAAGTATTTTTTTTTTTTCTTAGAAGAGTTTGTGGAGAATTTGTATTGAATTATCCCCCAAAGCACTAGACTTACAGGCAGGAGCTGCTGCACTTTGCTGTTTTTTCAGTATTTCTAAGTTACCCAATTTGTTGGTGTTCATTATTATCTCATAAAATCCTTCCAACTTCTGTGGCATTAGTTCTAATGTTTTCATTTCTTATTTTTATTATTTGAGTTCGTTCTCTTGCTTTGTTAGTCAAGCTCAAGGGTTTGTAAATTTTGTTGATCTTTTAAAGACCAATTCGTAGTTTTGTTGATTTTTTTTTTCCCTATTTTTTGGTTGTCTATTTTATTTATTGTTACTATAATCTTCATCATTTCTCCTCCTGCTAACTTTGGGTTTGTTCAGTTTCTTTCTTTTTCTTTTTTAGTTATTTGAGGCATAAAGTTAGGTTATTGATTTGAAATAATTGTTTTTAAAAAGATACATTTACTTCTTACCACTTCCTTTATACCACTACTTTCGCTGCTTAAGTTTTGGTGTGTTGTATTTTCAGTTTCATTTATCTCAAGGTATTTTGTAACTTCCTTTGTAGCTTCCTCTATAACCCATTAGTTTTTTTAAAAGAATGTGTTCTTGAGCAGCGCCCATAGGTCAGTGGGTAGGGCGCTGGCCACATACACCAAGCTTGGCAGGTTTGAATCCGGCCCGGACCAGCTAAAACAATAATGTTAACTGCAACAACAAAAATAGCTGGGCGTTGTGGTGGGCACCTGTAGTCCCAGCTGTTTGGGAGGCTGAGGCAAGAGAATGGCTTGAGCCCAAGAGTTTGAGGTTGCTGTGAGCTGTGACACAACAGTACTCTACCCAGGGTGACAGTTTGAGACACTTATCTCAAAAAAAAAAAAAAAAAAAGAATGTGTTCTTTAATTTCCATAGATTTGTGACTTTTCTTGTTTTCCTTCTGCTGTTGATTTCAAGTTTCATTTCATTATGATCAGAAAAGATAATTGGTAGGATTTCATTATTCCTAAATTTGTTGGGACATACGCTCTATCCGTTACAGTGTTGCATGTGCCACTTGAGAAGACTGTTTTCATTCTGCTGTGATAGAGTATTCTACAGGTCTGTTAGGTGCAGTTGGTCTATAATGTTGTTCATGTCTTCTCTTTCCTTATTGATCACTTGTGTGGTGGTCTATCTATTATTGGAGACGGAGTATTGAAGTTTCCAATTGTGTTGCAGTCTATTTTTCCCTTGAATTCTTTCATTGCTTCACATTGAAGGCTCTGATGTTAGGTGTATATATATTTATAATTGTTACATCTAGTGAATTAACCTTTTTATTATTATATAACATCCTTCACTGTCTCTTTAGACACAGAAATTTTTTAAAGTCTGTTTTGTCTTATATAAATATGGCCACCCTTACTCTCTTCATTATAGCAGTTGCCTAAAATACCTTTTCCAGCCTTTCCTTTTCATTCTCTGTGTCTTTAAAGTGAGTGTCTAATAGACAGCATTTGGTTATATCTTGTTTATTTATTTATTAAACCAGTCTTATGTTTTGATTGGGTATTTTCTTCAAGTTGCATTTAAAGTTGTTAGTGATTGGAAGGGATTTACAATTTTCATTTTTGTTTTTTCTCTGCAGCTTGTAGTTAATATGTTCCTTTGATTGCTTTCCTTATGTTTCATTGATATTTTTTAATAGCAACATCCTTTGATTTCTTTTAAAAAATCCTTTAAAATATTTTTTGTACATATTTTCTCTGTGATTACCATGGGGATTACACAAAATATCTTGAAGTTATAACTATATAAATAAAGTTATAAAATCTGTTTTTTTTTAATTTTTTTATAAAATCTGTTTTAATCTATTAATAACTTTAATCAAATATAAGAGCTCTATTCCTTTACATCTCTCTTGCTGCAGCTTGATATTATTGATACCATGTATTACATCTTTTTATATTGTGTATCCATTAACATATTTTTGGTTAGTTTTAAGGCTTTTGTCTTTAAATTAATTTTGGTGTAGAATTTCCCAAATTTATGTTCCAGTATAACAAGAATTTAAGATCCTGTATTTGTCTCTCTATTAACCTTTATTAAAGAAATTTATATATATTTTTACTGTCACATAATTGTGTGGTGTGTTTTCATATCCACTTGAATGACTTCCTTTATAGAACTGATCCAGTGGTGATGAACTCCTTCATCTTTTCTGTATCTGATAATGTCTTAATTTCACATTCATTTTTGAAGGATAATGTTAATGGATATAGTATTCTTGATTGGCAGTTATTTCACTGAGCACTTTGAATATATCATCCACTCATTTAGGCCTAAAAGTTTCTGCTGAAAAATCTGCTCGTAATCTTATGGCAACTCTATTTATGTTATATATATCACCTTTCTCTTGCTGCTTTGAAGATATTTTAGCTGTAACTCTGACAGCTTGATTATAATGGATCTTAGTATAGGTGTTTTGAGATTAATGATAGAGGTATTTGAGCTTCTCTATTTTTTTATTTCACTCTTCCAATTTGGGAAGTTTTCAGTAATTATTTCTATAAATGGGCTCCTTGCCCCTTTCTCTCTCTTCCTTCATGCATATATATTGGTAGGCCTATTGGTCTCCATAAGTCCTTTAGGTTCTCTTTGCTTTTTTAAAAAATTTTTTTCTTTTTGCTTCTTTCGCTTGGTAATTTCAAGTGACCAATCTTCAGAATTGTTGACTCATTTTTCTGCTTGGTTCAGTCTGCTTTTGATTTCCTAGAGAGTTTTTCATTTCCATTGTATTCTTCACCTTCAGAATTTGTATTTAATTTCTTTTTATAATTTCTATTATCTTTTGTAAATAGTCTCTTTTTGTACATGCACCATTTTCCTGATTTCTGATTTCACGTCTCCCTTCCTTCCTTCCATCCTTCTTTCCTTCCTTCCTTCCTTCTATCCGTCCTTCTGTCCTTCCATCCTTTGTTGTTGCCTGGGTTAAAGTGCAGTGGTATCATCATAACTCACTCAAGCTCATATTCCTGACTCAAGAAATCCTCCTTCCTCAGCCTCCCAAAGTACTATGATTGATTATAGACGTGAATCACTGAACCCAGCCCTACCTAGTTTTCTATTTGTGTTCTCTTTTACCTCACTGATTACAAGGACAGTTATTTTGAATTCTTTGGTGGATAATTCATAGACCTCTGTTTTCTTTATGGTTGATTTCTATGGATTTATTTTTTCTGTGGTTGGGTCATATTTCCCTATTTGTATGCCTTGATTGTTATTTTTTGTTTAAATGTGACCATTTGAAAAACCAGCCACTTCTCCCAGTCTTTTTACACTTTGTATATAGGAAGGCCTTCACCAGTCAGCCTGGCTAGAGATTCTGTGGGTCTCTAAAACCTTATTTTGGAGGTGTGTCTTTGGACTTTTACTCGTATCTAGCTTTTGAAGTGGTTTGCTTGGTTCTACTCCGGAGCTCCCCTTGATGTCTGTCTTTGGCATTGCAACCTCTGATGCTTTAGCAAACTTTTATTGGTACTCTCCCTGCTGTCTTTCTGTATATCTGCAATTTCTGTCTTGCTGTAGCAAACTCAGGGTCTTGCATTTGTTCTTTGAGCCCTCCTAGACATCCATAGTGTTTAGGGTCATCTGCTTGATGTAAGCACTAGCCATCTTTGGTTTAATATGTGTCATTCTTACGCTTGATTTAGTCTTAAGTAGAGTTATGTTACTTATTTATTCTTATTACCGTATACACTCGAGTATAAGCCGAGTTTTTTCAGCACAAAATTTGTGCTGAAAAACCTGAACTCGGCACAAATTTTGTGCCGAAAAAACTCGGATTATACTTGAGTATATACAGTATTTTAAGAAATAAATGATGCAGGTATTATTAGTGATGAAGGCCTAAATAATGATAATTAGTATGTAGGTGTTAGAGTTCCATCTTTGTAATTTTTAGTTGGGGGGGAGAGGGTGAAATAAGTTATTACCAAAGTTTAGAATTTTTTTTTTTTTTTTTGAGATAGTCTTGCTATGTTGCCCTTGGTAGAGTTCCGTGGAGTCCCTGCTCATAGCAACCTCAAACTCTTTGGCTTAAACGATTTTCTTGCCTCAGCCTCCCATGTAGCTGGGACTACAGTTGCCCACCACAGCACCTGGCTATTTTTCCATTGCAGTTGTCAACAGAGGCCTGGGCTGGGTTTGAATCCGCCTGCCTTGGTGTATATGGCTAACGCCCTAACCACTGAGCTATGGACATTGAGCTGTAGAAGCTTAGAATTTTGATGTCTTTTTTTGAAGTTATTTAAGGTACCTAGTGGCAGGTAGTATTTTTTCAAATAAAATCTTAAATTATCTTGATTGAGAATTTTGATTTGTGACCTTGGACACCACTTCCCTTATTTGCTAGATTTTTGGTATTAACATGATGCCTATTAGACTTGTTGTATAGTAGGCATTTGCTAGCTATTTATTGAATGATCAGTGAGTATAGTTATTCTTTAGATTTATATTGTTGATGTTTATTGAGCTCTTATAGCATGTTAGCCATTTTCACATTCTTATTTAATCTGCACAAGAACACTGAGATATGAGAATTTATTCAACTTGCAGACGATAAGCAGTTGCTTTCAACAAAGTTAATTATTTGCTTGAGATACTACTAACCAGATGCCAAGATTTAAATTCATGTCTCAACTAGTAATGTTTGCTACTATATTATAAAAGTAACAGATCATATATTGACAAAGCATTTAATGGTCTTATTTTTCTTTTTTAAAGATTCTTTGTATGTTCAGTTTTATTTTTATTTTGATACTTTTCCCTCCTAGAATGAACCAAATCCACCTCCATCACCAGGAAAGTCTGTAAATGATGTCAACAGCAATAATACTGTGCCCTATAGGTGAGAATTATAAATAGTCTATATGGTTTTTAACTAACAGAATGGGGTTCTGATTTTTTATTTATTTCATAGAAGATTCTTAGAATGTAATATGTATTTATGTAGAGATAATGTTTGATATACTTGATTAAGTGTATTTCCACAATCTGCTTTGTTATATTGTTCATCTGTGGATATTATTTTTGCTACTTTATTATAAGGTTTTCTTTGGCCATTACATAGCTGTTTAACCACTTGTCATAAATAGTATTCTCTCAACTAATTGAGAAATTTTTCTGTTACGGGTGAGAAAGACTAATATCTGTATCGATTAGGACCCAAGTTTGGTCTTCAAGAAAGTGTTAACATTAGAATACAAGTTTGACTTTCAAGAAAAGTATTAACATTAGAATACAGTAAGAAAGCTTTTCCCTAAAGCTGTAGGCTCCAGGAGTAGAAGTCTTTGTGAGGTGTGGTGCCCATAGCACAGTGGTTATGGTGCCAGCCACATACACCAAACCTGGCAGGTTCGAACATGGCTTGGGCCAGCTAAACAACAATGACAACTGCAACAACAACAAAAAAAATTGCTGGGCGTTGTGGCAGACACCTGTAGTCCTAGCTACTTGGGAGAGTTAGACAAGAGAATAGCTTAAGCCTAAGAGTTTGAGGTTGCTGTGAGCTGTGACTCTACAGCACTCTACCAAGGGTGACATAGTGACATTGTTTTGTCTCAAAACAAAAAAAGAAATCTGTGTGCCAACTATGCCTTAGTGAATTTGTTTGCAGTTTATGGCTGCAAAATCCAAGTCTAACCACCCCTATTTTCCTTTGTGCTACTGCTTGTTCTATACATCAGTTAGCGTCCCCAAGGGAGGCATATCCATTGACTGTTTTTGTTTATGTATATTTTATAGAAATGTAACCACAGTAAGACAGATGCTGGAGTCCAAAAGAAATGTAAGTGAGAGTGCACCACCATCCTTTCAAACTCCTATGAATACAGGTAATTATTTTTCTTTTTAACACTAAAGTACATTTTCTTAAAAATTGAAAACTTTGGTTCTCTTTTTTTCAATTTTTTTGTGGTTAAAATGGATTGATTTAAAAAATAGGGCATATTTGTCTAAGTACAAAATTGTATTAAAAATTGAGAATCAAGCCAGACAAGGGTGGTGCACACTGCATCGTAGCTACTCAGGAGGCTGAGGTAGGAGGATTGCTTGAGCCTAGGAACTCAGATACAGCTTGGGCAACATAGTGAGACTCTTGTCTCTTAAAAAATTCACGGTCACAGATAAGTTTACATGAAAATATAGCATAGAGGGTGGCGCCTGTGGCTCAGTGAGTAGGGTGCCGGCCCCATATACCAAGGGTGGCGGGTTCAAACCCAGCCCCGGCTGAACTGTCACTAAAAAATAGCGCGGTGTTGTGGCAGGTGCCTGTAGTCCCAGCTGCTCGGGAGGCTGAGGCAGGAGAATCGCGGAAGCCCAAGAGCTGGAGGTTGCTGTGAGTCCTGTGACGTCATGGCATTCTACCGAGGGCGGTAAAATGAGACTGTCTCTACAAAAAAAAAAATAAATAAATAAAACAAAAAAAAATTAAAAAAAAAGAAAATATAGCATAGATATGTAAATCTCTATCATAGTAGTTGTCAAACTTCTCTCTATATTCCTTTACAATCTTAAACATTATTAAGAGCCCCAAAGAGCTTTTTTAAAAATGTGGATTATATATTAATTGATATTTACTATGAGTGAAATGAAATAGAAATTAAATAGAAGGTGAAATGAATTTTTAAAATGTTTATTATTTGAGTGCGGCGCCTGTGGCTCCAAGGAGTAGGACCCCGGCCCCATATGCCAGAGGTGGCAGGTTCAAGCCCAGCCCCGACCAAAAACTGCAAAAAAAAAAAAAAGTTTATTATTTGAAAATAATAATAAACCCTAATACCTAACCAAAAATAGATTTTTTTTTGAGACAGAGTTTGACTTTGTCACCCTCAGTAGAGTGTCAAATCATCATAGCTCAAACTTTTGGGCTCAAGTGATTCTCTTGCCTCAGCCTCCTGAGTAGGTGGGACTATAGGCACCCACCACAGTGCCCGGCTATTTTTAGAGGCGGGGGTCTCACTTTGCTGAGACTGGTCTCAAACTTGTGAGTTCAGGCAATCCACCTGCCTCAGCCTCCCAGAGTGCCAGGATTATAGGGGTGAGCCACCTCGCCCAGCCCCCAAATAGATATTTTTTAATGAAAAATAACTTTATTTTCCAAGCTTAAAAATATCAGTGGGAAGAATGTTTATATTTTCATAAATATAAACACTTAAATTTTCATAAATCTGTTTAATATTTTGCTTAAGACATTAAAATGCTAAGATAGCTGGATTCCCACATCTGCTTTCAGTCTCTTTTAATATGTTGATTTGACTGAAGTATATGAAAGAAATCCAGCCTCATACAAATACATAGATGAAAAGCACTAGCGCTTACAGGTGATTATAGATATTCTTCTTTGACACTGTTAATTAGAAGTTTCTTTAAGGCTCATCTCGCATCTTTACTCACTGCTATCTTCTGTATCAGACAGTGTCAATAGAGAAAACCTCCCCTTAAAAGTTTCTTTCTTAGGGAATTAGGTAAAACTTGACCCACAGATACAGGTTTCACAGAGTCTCTGATAAAATGCAGTAACTGTGTTTATCTATTATTCATTAATGAGTAATGAGTCTCTCCAGATTTATTATTTGAGTTTGTATGTTGCTGGTGTTGTAAGACATTTACAATGTTTTTAGTGATGTTCAAAAATATCTATACATTTTTACTTAATTAGTAAATTAAGAGATTATAATAATTTTTAGAGACTGATTCCCAGATAGTTCCTCCATATTAATCATGAATCATGTGTGGTTTTCATGATATACTAAATATAGCAAAGAAAAATACTTCTAAAAATTTAATTCTAAGAATTTCCAGAATTTAAATCTAGAAAACATTTCATTATAAAAGTCTTCTTTACTTAATACAATGTATTATCTTAGCTATTAAATTGAGATAGCCATTTAAATGGAGACTTCTATTTTCTTTCTGTAGCATCTTCAACCAATCTTGTCACTCCTCCAGCAGTTGTCAGTAGTCAGCCTAAATTGCAGACTCCAGTGACTTCAGGTCCTCTGACAACGACAGCAGTTCTTCCTGCACCCAACACAGCTACAGTAGTTGCTACTACTCAGGTGCCTAGTGGAAATCCCCAACCTACCATCTCTTTACAACCTTTGCCAGTGATTTTGCATGTACCTGTTGCAGTATCTTCCCAGCCACAACTACTACAGAGCCATCCAGGGACTTTGGTGACGAATCAACCATCTGGCAATGTTGAATTCATTTCTGTGCAGAGCCCACCTGCAGTGAGTGGTCTTACCAAAAATCCAGTGTCTTTGCCATCCTTGCCAAATCCCACTAAACCAAACAACGTTCCTTCTGTGCCCAGTCCTAGCATTCAGAGGAACCCTCCTGCTAGTGCTGCACCATTGGGAACAACACTTGCTGTACAGGCTGTTCCCACAGCACATTCTATTGTACAAGCCACAAGGACTTCTTTACCTACAGTAGGCCCATCAGGACTCTATAGTCCACCAAATAATCGAGGCCCTATACAGATGAAAATACCGATTTCTGCATTTAGTACTTCGTCTCCTGCAGAACAGAACAATACTGCCACCCCAAGAATTGGTAAGTCACTGTATAGGTTTAATAATGGAAATGTAAGCATGTTAATGGCCTTTGGATGATTGAATTCTTTTTGGTTTAAGTGACTAGCATTTATTTGAATAACAGGATAGATAGAATTCCTAGAGATTATTTTTAGTCATTTTTAAATTTTTTTTTTTTTTTTTTTTAGA
>CAUYPK010076491.1:0-46993 GCA_963574355.1 Loris lydekkerianus
AAGGCTATAACCCAACTATACCTCAAGACTATGAGGAAAGGACCAAGGAAGGGGAAGGGAGGGGGGAGGTTTGGGTGGAAGGAGGGTGATGGGTTGGGCCACATCTATGGTGCATATTTTTATCTATAATAAAAAAAAAAAAAAAAAAAAAAAAGAAGAGCTTTATTTCCCATAAAGGGCTGCAGCCTGTGGTGGCCACTGTGGCAGGTTGGAAGTGCAGCCTCCAGCCAGAAGCTGGAAATAGGAGCTTGGAGGAAAGAGTAAAGGGAACATGAATTTACACGGAGTGGGACGACCAAATCCATCCATTTAACAAGCAAAGGAAGGGTTATGAATATTTACAAAGGGAGAAACATGCCCATGCGTGAATGAGCTTCATGCCTCCTAATGGGCCACATGTCCAAAAAATGGCAGCATGAGCATAAGCCAACGGTGGCGTTTCGGCCCTCTAATGTCAAATCAGAAGCAGAAGCCACAAAGGCTTTCAGTGCACAGCCCCCTATAAACTCACCACAACCACTCCGAGTCGGTGGTCTATCAAGAAGGAACATTTGTGGGTGGCTGTATCAAAACTGTGAAAGGGAGGAGCAGTCACAAGGTTAGCAGAAATCAGCGTCAGAGCAAGTCTTCCCAAAGGGCTGGTTTCTGTTTAGCCCTGAGGGAAAATAGCATCATAGGAGCTACCCAGGGAAGGGATATAAGCTACAGGTGTGTCCATGCTGCCATCCTCCTGTGACTAGGAATTCCATTCTAGGACTCTGGCCAAGAGAGTGTCCATTCAGCTGGCAGGGAGCTTCGAATTTTTTTTTTTTTTTTTAAGACAGAGCCTCAAGCTGTCGCCCTGGCATCACAGCTCATAGCAACCTCCAACTCCTAGGCTCAAGCGATTCTCCTGCCTCTGTCTCCCAAGTAGCTGAGACTTCAGGCGCCCGCCACAACGCCCGGCTATTTTTTGGTTGCAGTCGTCATTGTTGTTTGGCGGGTCCAGGCTAGATTTGAACCCACCAGCTCAGCTGTATGTGGCTGGCGCCGTAGCCACTTGAGCCACAGGCGCCGAGCCAGGGGCTTGGGATTTTATTTTTATTTCTCAATTTCAAAAAGCAGTCACAAGCCAAGAGCAACTGGGCCCCTGAGAAGCCCACTGGAGTCTGGCTGCAGGAAGAGTCCATGACAGTATCACAGGTGCATTTGCCCCGGGCACAGCTGCCCATGGACTCTCCACTCCTCTGCTTCCTGGTCTCTCCCCTCAAAAGTCAAAATCGAAACCCCCTCCCTCCTCCTCTCTACCTGCTCCCCATCACTTGAATTTGTGTTTCTTTTTTTTTTTGTATGAGTGTACGGCTGCTCACCTCCTGATTTCATGTTAGTATTGAGTACATAAGATGCTTGCTTTTCCATTCTTGTGATTACTTTACTTAGGAGTATGTTCTGGGGATTTGGTAAGGTCTTACCTAATGGGTACAATACAAGGGTATATGTTACACCTCCTAGATAATGGACTCAAATACAACTTGGACTAACCTAATCGTTTGTACCTATACATTAGTCTGAAATTAAAAAAAAAAAAAAATCAGGAATTCATATGGGAGTGCCTGGATTAGGCCAAGCCTAAGTCACATGCCACATGGCCCCATTGACCCTGTGGCCCTCTGACCCTCACAGGCTAAGGGATTCCCCAGCAAGAGAAAGGTGATTCTCTTAAATTACAAACACCCAGTATATCAGTAGTGGGCACTTTTTATTAGAAAAATCTCAGCTAATAAAAAGCACAGCTCTCTAGCACTGGTATAATACAATACAATCCAGAGAGTGGACAACAGCGCCAACATCTCCAGAACATTCCACAGAGAACAAAATTGGATGTTGTTCTATCTTCAACTTGCTCAGTTCCCCTGGGAAAATCCTTTGTAATTAGTCACACCTTCCTTTCCTCTTCTGTGAGGGGGACAGAGATAACAACTAGTGACCTCACCAAAACATGACGAGAACTCAAGCAGAACCTCAGAAAACGAATGCCACCCAACAGTACTGAAATAATGGTACTGAAAAGCTTTTTAAAAATTCATATTATTATACTTAAAACATCAGTATAGGCTTCCTGTTGTGATTTAGGGAGTCTCTCTTTGCATGATTTTCTCATTTCAAGAGATAAGGATATTAAAATGCTGGTTTAATTCAAGACGGGATACAGAGTATTCATTAGAAGATGTTCTGTTTCGCTTTGTTTTGTTTTATTCTTTCCTATACAAAATGCAATCTTTTTTACCAACCTAGAAAGCAAGGCTGTCAGCACTTTAAGCAACCAAAACAAACTAAATACTCAATTCACCAAAAACAAAGGTAGAAAAGAATTCCCCATCAGCCATCTGTTTCTAAAATAATTCAAAACACAGTCCCATAACAACAGGGAAAAGGACACCATCAGCTCCCAGATAATCTCCTGTCTCCAATTACACCCGGAGCAGAGCAGCACACGCCATCCCATGACTAAGCATGACAAGGCACTTTCCCTCCCTGCAGCGATGGACATCTACACCAGCGCACATACCTGTAACAACGGACCCCGAAGACACACAGCCTCACCAGGGGGTCTAACTCCAACAAACAGTAAATAAACAGCCTAGTCCTTAATTTAGCTTTAAATTAAGCTCATGTTTGATATCAAGGGAATAGGAGGCTTAAAAGAGAGAGAGAGAGAGAGAGAGAGAGAGAGAGAGAGAGAGAGAGAGATCGAGATCATTTTGGCTGGAAGGACAAAGGCACCAAAGTCTGGACAAAGTGGGATGTGTTTGCATGACAAACTATTGGCTCCACTTGGTTGGAGAGAATACTAGAGAAGTTGGCTCAGGAGTATGAGAACAGCAGCAGACAATGGGGAGCCACTGGACATTTTGAGTAAAGTAGCCTTTTAATCAAAGTTATCGTGCAGAAAAATCAACCCAGCAGAGCTGAGAGAAGTACAAAACACAGCCCCACGGCGCTCACAGATACACACAGGTGATGGGGCGAGGCATTCGATTAGGCCAGCAAAGGGAATGGGAAACAAGTCCCAAGTCAGAGACCAAATGAATTAAAACCCAGCTGCTGGTGGGATGGATGGGGCGAGACAGAACAAAAAGCCAAAGGTGATTTGGAGTCATAGTTCCAACTGCCAACTAGACAGCGCCACTTGAGTACCCAGCAGATTCATACAAACCTCGACCTTCCCCTCTCTGCCAATGACTAACTCCTGCTCGTGGCGAGGTCCTTCAAGTGCCAACACACCTCACATCCCTCCCTCCACACAGCCACCAATTAATCTGGGGCCGCACAATGCCCATGGCCGAAGGGCTTCCCAGCACACCTGTGTGCAGCGGGCAGAGGTGTTCTGAGACTGCAGACGTGGCCTGTTTCCTCACTCACTCTGAGTTTGGTTCAAGAGCTCCCAGAGCACTTGAACATGCCGTATATACTTGAGTATAAGCGGATTTTTTTCAGCACAAAATTTGTGCCGAGTTTGGGTTTTTCTTTTTTTTTTTTTTTTTTTTTTGTTTTGTTTTTTTTGTTTGTTTGTTTGTTTTTTAATTATAGATAAAAATATGCACCATAGATGTGGCCCGACCCATTATAGATAAAAATATGCACCATAGATGTGGCCCGACCCATTACCCAAACCTCCCCCCTCCCTTCCCCTTCCTTAGTCCTTTGCCCATAGTCTTGTGGTATAGTTGGATTATAGCCTTCATGTGAAAGCTATAGTTTAGCTTCATAGTAGGGCTGAGTACGTTGGATACTTTTTCTTCCATTTCTGGGATACTTTGCTAAGGAGAATATGTTCCAGCTCCATCCATTCTTTGCTCTTCTCTCTTTCTAGTATGCTCACCCTATTCCCTGGCCTTGAAAGAGTCAAGCAGTGGCCAGATTACTCAGGGCCTCACAGGTCAGAGGAGTTCTGAGTTTCTCCTAGTTGGGACATGAAGATGTATCAGTCAGTGACCACCACATTATGCTGCATAACAAACTGCCCAATGGCTACAAGTAGTGATTGTGTGTCTTCCCCTTGTCTGCTTGCCCCCCCTTGTCTTATTGAGGACTTGGCTGGGTTTGGCTCCAACTGTGGGTGGAGCCCAAGTGTGCACCACATGTGCACATGCTCTTCCTGGGGCCAGTGGGCCACCCCAAGTGTGACCTTCTTGAGGTCAGAGCAGAAGCACAGGATGGTAATGGTGATGCCTTTTATGGTCTAGCCCTGGAACTGACCCTCTATAATTTCCATTCTCATTCCATTGGCCAAAGCAAGTCTATGGCTGAACCCAACATCACTGGGATGAGGACACAAACTCTGCCTCTTATGGAAGGAGCTACAAAGGCATTTGGCTAATGGTGTGGATGAAGGATTGGGAACAATAATGCAATCCACCAGAGAAGCCGTTTCATGGCTGGAAGCAATTCAACAAAAGTTCTCAGCTGGCTCCCCAGAGGCCATTTGGGAATATCTGGAGATAATTTTTTTGTCACAACTGGGTGTGGGTGTTATTAGAATCAAGCATGCAGAGGGCAAGGATGCTGCTAAACGTCTACAATGCACAGAACGGCCCTGTGCACAGAGTATTATCTGGTCCAAAATGCCAAGGAGAAACTCTGCCATAGAGGGTTCTTTAAATTTATGCATTGTGGCTGTGTTTCTGGTTCCTGTGCCAGGAGTGGTCTGTACGGGGGAAGGGAAGAGAAAATCAGGCCTTTGTTTCCTTTCCTCCTCCTCATCTTCACCTTCCTCCTTCTACTCCTGATGGTACATCTCTTTAGGACTTGCTCTTTCCCTACCTTCTATAGTCAGGGGATGCTGACTACAGAAGATTTGATCACCCTTTCCAATAAAATACAAGATAAACGCACACAGGGCAAAACATGCTTCTTTCCCTTCTAAGTTTCTGTATTGTGTGCTGGGTACAGGCGTTTCTGACAAAACCTGCAGCTCCCTGGGGGTCTTTCCACAGTGCTGCTCTGTACTGGAAGGCAGGTAGATTTTCCAGATAGACACACAACTTGAAGTAGGATGAGATAGTTAAGTGGACTGGAGGTGAATCCTTGGGGAAGGTGCCAGGAGCATGTGGGGAACAGCCACCCCTATAGCTGAGGAATGCAACTGTGATCTGAACCAAAAGGAGGCTGATTGGAGCAGAAGCTGGTCTGGGAGGGGCAGAGGTGATAGCTGTGGGCAAGAATTGGGCACCTGCAAGAGACAAGGTGGCTCTGGGAGGAAAGGGAGAGGGTCAGGCTCTGGAAAGCACCCAAGGTACTGTGTTTTGGAGGGAAGAATTCACATCTTCCTGGCTCAGTCACTAAAGCCTGGGATTGGGATGAGGGCTGGGACCATCCCACAATCATGGACCCATGCTGTAGTCAGCTGGGAAGGTGTTTCTTCTCCCAGGGCCCCAAAGCACAATCATTGTCATTTCTCCCCTGTCAGTCAACATGGGGGATGCACAGCCCTCAAGAGGCCGCCCTACAAGTGCAGTGACTGTGAATGTGGACAGTATGCAGTGGTCAAATCTCAACCCATTGTGTGACCTTGGACAGGTCAAATAATGTTCCTGGGCCTCGTTTTTCTCACCAGAATAATAGAAACAATATTGAGCTTGTAGGTTTCCAGGGAGGAGGAAATGAACCTGGTGCTTATTAAGACCTCCATAAATAGTGGGTGCTCTGCTCAACTCATCCCCGTTCCTGCTCTCACATTTGATCTCTCTCTCTCTGTCCTCATCCTGCCTTTCCCATCCCTTTCTCCCTCTTCTCCAAGTCCGTTGGGGCCTTGTGGTCATTGCTTACCTGAACCCCATGTGCAAACTGGGACATCCCAAACCTACCACCTACGACCATAAATGCCAAATGTCATCCCAGACCACTGAGTGAGAATCTCTCAGATGTGCTCCCCTGGGTAATGCTGCTGGTGTTAATCCAGGCACCAGCATTTGGGAACCACTGGTCGAGATCCTAGAATCATCCTTGCTGGTGATACCGCACCCCTCTCTCCTCCAGCATCTCCCCTGAGACAGTCCCAGCACCCACCCTGCACTTCCTTCTCTGTAGTCCCCCACCACCTCCACCTCCTCCTAGCCATCCTCTGGGACAGGCGAGGAGCCTCCAGGAGAGCTGGCAGCCCCACTCAAGGAAAAGACAAAGGAAAAGGAAACTGCCGCCTACTGCTTCCCACCAGCCTGAGTCACTGCTGAGGATGCCTCATCTGCGTGACTTGGGAGGAGGAGCCCCTCCCTCGTCAGAGCAGATCCTGAATTCAGCCCATGGATCAGCCCAAAGGAGAACATGATTCAAAAGAATAGAGTTTCCCTCTTGTAATGTCCTGTTGTCCTTCTTGCTGGATGGCCAGATCTCACAGATACCATGGCAGGTAACCCCAGACCCTGAGACCTAGGATAGATGTAAAGAGCCCTGGACTGGGTCAGAAGTTTCTTCATTAAAGAAGGCTTACTCAGACCTCCTTCCCCGGGGGGTCTCCTGCTTTGCCCTATAATTAAGCCACTGTCCAGTTCTGCATATCAACAATTGCTTCTGCCAGGTCCTTCCTCCTAATTGCCAGCACAGCATTTATGTTCCTCCGAAACCGGTTCTTGCCATTTCTCCATCACTGTACACCAACTAGCTGCCCTCCCAGCCAGTGTGAGGGGGCCAGTGGACAGGCAAACTGCATATTTAAGGCTTCAGGTGGCCCACATGTTGGCCTCCAAGCTGGGGGCCAAGAGGGTGGTACCAAGAACCTGTGTGCAACTAACTTCAAATTCCCAACTGGTCGGATCTTGTAATGCCAAGTCGGCACAGACGAAATGTTCTCCAGCTAATTGATGGAGGTGGCCTGGACCTCCCGAGGAACTCTGGGAGACATCTCAGAAGTCGACCCCAGCATCACCAACATCATGGTCTTCAGAGACATATAGGTCTTCTTGTTGGTCTTGCTACAAATTGTCACAAACTCACTGGCTTAAATCAACTAAATTTATTCTCTTACTATTCTGGAGGTCAGAAATTTGAAATGAGACTTACAGGACTAAAATCAAGGTATTCATAGGGCGGATTCCTTCTGGAGGCTCCAGGGGAGAATCTATTTTCTTTTTCTAGCTTCTAGAGGCTTCCTGTACTTGTTGGGTTGTGACCCCTGTCTTGATTTTCAAATCCATCAGCACAGCCTCTTGTCACATGGCCTTCTTCTCACTTTCAATTCTCCTGTTTCTCTTATAAGGACCCTTGTGATTACAAAGAGCCCACCAGATTAATCCAGGATAATCTCCCGATCTCAAGATCCTTCGCAATTCTGCAGAGTCCCTTTTGCTGTAAAAGTAACATTTGCAGTTTCTGGGAATTAGAACAAGGACATCTTTGGGGGCCATTTCAGCCCCCACAGCAAAGGACTCTGCGTTGAACAGCAACCATATACTACCCCCCTCTCCATGCTAAGAACTTCTACACACATTAAACCTTTATGTTTCTCCTACATAACACTGTGGGGCAGGCCATATTATGTCTCCCATTTTACATGCAAAAAAGTAGATACACAAAGGGGTTAGGTAACTAATTCGAGGAAGTGGTGAAGCTGGTATTTGAACCCAGCTCTTTGTGAGACCAAAGCTGGGTTTTTAAAACTACAGTGTATGATGCTGCCTCCCCACACAGTGCTCCTCTCATTTAAAGCTGTAGACTTTCAGATTTTGGCATCTCAAGTCATCTCTCAGTTGCTACCCTGCTTCCCTTCCAGACTGGCAGGGTATGGAGCTCCCATTGGATACCCCTAGGAAGGAGCTCCCCAAAAGGAAATCTGGCAAACTTCTTGCCTAAGACCTGTTGTACCCACCCAGCCCTCCAAGTGAACCCCCTCTGCTCCCAGGACAGCCTCCTTTCACGTGGAGGCCAGCAGGCAGACCACCATCTCCCCCCGCCTACCCCCCAAACTGCTGAGTTTTCTCCAAGGGCTCCGACACATCAGCTCCTTGCACCCAGTGTAGAAAGACTGACCTCGACTGGGTTTACCTTATCTCTGGGGCTGTGCTCACCTCGCTTTCCCCTGCAGCCTGGGCTCATGAGCTATTTCCGTCTCTGGATCAGATACAGGACCATGATTTATTGATTGTAATAAACATTGCTTAACGTGTACTGTGGCCACATGGCTCACTCACCATTTAAATAATTCCCAGCCCTGGGCTGATGGAGCTCCCTGTAACACAGAGCTCCAGCTTAGAAGGGAGCTGAGATGCCAGGAAGAGGAGGTTGGGAAGCAGGAGCCACTTGGGTGAATGGATAAGCTCATTTGCACACAGAGAATTAAGGTTCATTGGCCCCTCCTGCTTCCTTATTGCCCCATCATTCATTCTTTAAGTGGGTCTTGCAAAGGTGCTTCTTTGTGGGCAGAGGCTGCCAGAGCCCACTGCAAGCTCTGGTGTCCCCTTCGGTTTCTCCCTGGCATTTCATGAACATTTTTTTTTTTTTTAATTTAGGAGAGCCACAGTCTTTGTCTTTCCTGTTCTGGGAAATTGCAGCTGCCTCTGGGATGAAGCATCGGCTTCTTTCTGCTCTAAAAGAAGATTTCCAAGTAGGTCAGACAGCCCTGCATTGGGGTGGGGGTGGGGGTCCTAAATAGAGGGAACACTAGAGGAATGTCTTTGTAAGGAAGGGCTTCCCTCTGTGTAGATGACATGGATTGCCAGAGTGGGAGTATTTTCTACCTGCTCAGCTCCAAGCCAGGTGTGCTATACATAATAGGTGCTCAGTAAATAATGGTTGGTGATATTATAGTGATGATGCTGGTACTGGGGACAGTGATGGTGCTGGCAGCCAAGGTCATGGAGGGAGTGGTGAGTCTGATGATCTTGAGAGCTGGCACTTGGTTTTGTTCACCATTGTGTCCCCAAGTGGCTGGAAGGCCATCTGGCACATAACAGGGGCTCATAGATACTTGTTGAATGAAAAAGGAACAAATGGTGGTGTTGATACAGGTAGTGAGGTAATCAGGCAGAAGTTGTGCAAATAGTGTGGCAAAGACACCTATGAGGTTAAGTGATAGGTTGGGGATGGAGATAACCATAATGGGGTGAGGTCAGGGAAGGTGGAATGTGATGGTGGTATTGGGAACACCCCTGTTGGGTTGGCTACTGAAGTGCCAAGAAATGTAGACACGCTCAAGTTTCTCAGAGGATGGGGAAACACCCAGCCAGTGCTGGGCCAGGCTGAGGAGTTGATGCCTGGTATCCACCAGTGCCCAGTAGGTAACAGGAAGGTCAAAGTCATGGAAGCAAGACCTGGAGGGCACCATCCCATAGTTTGGACCTTTACTCTGCTAATTCTCTTTTATCAGCTCTTGGCCCCCGCTCTTAAGGCTTCTACTACCTCTGACTTCAGAGTCTGGTCTTCTCCTCACAATTTTTGGCTCCTCTCCATGCCCTCAGCTTCTCCCCCCAACCCCGACATGCACACATTCAGAGTCTCATGGTTCAAGAAAGAGGATTTGAGAACTTTAACTAGTCACCATCCCAAAGGATAGAATTAGGGAACATTCCCAGAGCCCACTCTGGAGTCAAAGAGATCTGGTTTAAATCCTGACAGACATCAAGTGCCCTTGAAAAATGGCTGTGAGGATTACGGAGGTCACATGGTGGAGTGCTCAGCACGCAGTCTTGGGCTCAAGGGTGCTCAATGTGAACCAGTGAGTGTTACTGGGTAGCCCTGCCCCCATCGCAGGCCACCTCATGGGCTGCCCATCAGCCTGGGGGTGGATGTCTTTAGTTCAAGCCTCTATTGATCCCACATCCAGTTAACCATGACTAAATATGGGACCACTTCCTGAGCTGTAAAGGCTGAGTAGACTTGGAAAGAACAGGTACCTGATATGATAAGAAGAGCTAGAGCAAAATCAAACTCAAGAATAAGAAAAGCACTCCTGAGGAACAGAGTGAAGCTCCATCCTGTTGGGGGGTGGGTGAGAAATGCACTTGGCACTGTCCAAGGTGCTGAGAAACAGCAGTGAACAAGAGTGACAGAGACCCCTGCACAGGGCACTGATCATCTATGAGGTGGGGAGAGTCTATGTGAAAAAAGAGCATGTGAAAATCAACACCTGATAGGATCTCCACAAAGAAGTGGGTGAAAAGGGTCTTAGAACAAACTGAGGTAGGATAAGTGTCCAGTGAGAGATAGGATTCTGGTTATCTCATCAGTTCATTACTGCCCCTACTTTCCAGCCAAGGAAATTGAGGCTCAGAAAGGTTAAATAATTTCCTGCTGTCTCTTAAAGAATTCACAGACGGGCGGGGGAGGACATAGAACCCACATCCTTTTTTTATTTTAGTTTCTTTTTAAATTTCCTTGCTTTTTGTTGTTGTTGTTGTTGACACAGAGTCCCACCCTATGCCCTGAACAGGGTGCAATGGCATCCTAGCTCACTGCAACCTCAGACTTGGGCTATGGAAATCCCGCTGCCTCAGCCTCCTTCGAACCCACTGGGATTACAAGTGCTCACCATGTCATCTGGCTGGGTTTTGTTGCTGTTGTTGTTGTTTTGTTTTTATGAGTTGGGGTCTCACTCTTGCTCAGGCAAGTCTGGAACACCTGAGCTCGAGCAATTCTCCCTCCTCAACTTCCCACAGTGTTGGGATTATAGGTGTGAGCCACTGCTCCTGGCTGAACCCACCCTCTTAATACCCCCCATCCTACCTGGCCTTAGGTTAAACTTTACCAAAAGCAGACTCCAAGACAAGGATTTGAATACATGAAGTTTATTTGGAAGTGGCTCCTGGACACACCTATAGGAACACAGGGGAATGAGACAGGGAAGAGAAGAGAAGGAAGACTATTACAAGTGTTTTGGAGCAGGTGTCTGCAATGGGCAACCAGGGCTCCAGCCCCCTGAGTAATAACAGGTGAGAGTACAGAAGAGGCCTATGAGTCATTCCAACCATGGGGCAGGGGAGCTGAAGTATGTATGTACTGCCTCCCTGGTTTGGTGGTTGGGTGCTACTCCTACCTCCAATCTGACCCTCTGGAAAGTGAGTAGGACCTGCCCCCTCCATCAGGCCAACCCTCCATCACACCAACCAATGGGAGCCATAGGGTGGCCACACACAGAAAAGATGAGCACCAGGGACACACTGAAAGGGCACCAATAGCGTCGAATATCCCAACTAAAGTATAACACATCCAGGCACAGGGAGAGTCAAAATTCCAGAGGAAGGAAGACCAACAAGGGCCAGAGAGTTGAGGCCCTCAGGTGCCAAGCCAGGAATTTCAATTTTATCTCGTACGTGTATTTTCCCTTGGCACCCCCATGAAGGGATAAAGGGGAGAGACTACCACTACCCACAATAAATAAAGACCTGTAAATTCATTAAATCAATTAAAGCTTACATCAGCTCTGCAAGAAAAAGGCCTCTTTCAGCTGAACCAACTGAGGTTTAGCATTGGACTTTTTCCAAAGTCTCACGACTCACCATCATAAGGCCTGGCGACTAGGTGGGCTCCTGTACTTTCCACTGCACTAAGCCGCACTATTAAGGAAACTGAGTCTCGGGAGGCCTGGGAGCAAAGCCAGCACCTTGTCGACTTCGCTCCTCCGTTCTCTTTCCAGTGTGAATGTCAGCTACCTAAATAACTTTGGTTATTTGGCTAAATTAATCCTCTGAGGAACTGCATAAATATAACTGGGAAGGCACACGCATACACACACACAGAGACACACACACAGACACATATATATTTAACACGTACGAGCGATGCATCACTGAGTGCCGATAAATAGCCTGATGACAAGCAGAAGCAAGATATAAATACAAAAAATTATAACCCGGGGCTGCATGCCAGGATACAGCCAAAGAGCTCCTCGCACCTGGTGCCTATAGCACAGGAGTAGGTGAGGTCTCCTCCAGGACCGGGCTGCAGGAGTCAGGGAGTTTGGCTTGCAGGATGTGTGGAACCCAGGCAGAAGAGAAAAGGCAAAACTGCCCTAGGCACCTATCCCTCCAGGCGGCACAGCCTTGCTGCTGGCTGGTGAGCCCGGCCCCCACCATTCCTTAAGCCGTGAGACTTTGAGCCTCTCAGTGCCCCAATTTCCTCATCCGTTTATTGGCGATACTAATCATTCATTTTGTAACGATTAAATGGAATGGAATGCACACAGCACTTGTCAAATAAATCAGTGGCGTTGATGAGTGAACACCAAAAGTGTAGCCCTATTGGGGTTGATAGGAGGCAGAGATGGCCATGAACTCTAAGAGGCTTCAGGGCTGACTTCCCACCCTCCACTTACTCCCTCCATTCAGAACCAAAGGATTGATGAACCTGGTCCTTTAGGAAAGGAACCCGCCCCTAACTGGGAGTCGAGAGCCGCTGTGATTACTGACTCTGCTTTGTGCTGGCCCTGGGCTAACCCACAGTTACATCGCCTCCCTTAATCCTTACGGCCTCATGAGGACCTGGCTATTTTTATCTCCATCTCCAAGATGAGACTTTCTGAGGCTCTGAGAAGTGATGTGACTTTCCCGAGGCCACTCCGCCAGTGCTCTAGGTCAGACTGTCTCCCCCCCCCCCCCACCTCAATTCACACGTTGAAGTCCTAACTGCAGTGCCTCAGAATGTGATCTTGTTTGGAACTAGTGTCTTTACGAAGATATTAAAGTTAAAATGAAGTCATGGGTTGAGCCCTGATCTAACATAACTGGTGTCCTTGTCAAATAGGGACATTTAGACACAGGAAGACACACCCAGGGAATCCCTGAGAAGATGAAGGCAGAGATCAGGGAGGTGCCTCAGCAAGCCTAGGAAGGCCAAGGATTTCCAGCAGACCCCCAGAAACCAGACTCTTCCTACATCCCTCAGGAGGAACCAGCTCTGAAAACACCTGGGTCCTACGCTTGGGGCCTCCCGCGCTGTGAGACCACATCTGTCGTCTAAGTCCAAGGTTGGTGATAGCACCTTAGGACAGAGAAGTGCAGAGCCGGGAGTTCAACACAGCGAGATCTCTCTGCTTTCAGCACCCTGCCGCTTCTCAATGTGCTGAGATGTCGATTTCACTCAGACCCAACCTGCCCAGCCAAGGGGAGGTAGATCGAGGCGTTACCCCTCCAACACTGATAGGAGGCAGGGCACAGAAGGCAGGGGCACCGGGCCCCAACGTAGACAGAAGAGTCTCCAAACACCATTGTGAATGCCGTGAGCCTTCCCAATAACAAAGCAGATCTAGGCTGGGGTTGGGGCTGGGGCGGGGGGTGTGGCAGGGTTGAGTCTTCACTGGCAGACAAGCGGGGAAAAGGGGGGGCATGGACTAGCTAAGAAAAGCCCATTACTCCCACTGAGCCCTGAGCCCCATCAAACCTGCGGGCAGGGAGGGGTCAGCTGCCCCCTGCGGGCAGGGAGGGGTCAGCTGCGGGAGGAGGGGATGGCTGCACCTCATACACAATCCTCTGCCCCCTGGCAACTGCCTGGGCTGGGCTGGGTAGAGAGGAAAAGGACCAGGCTGGGTGAGCCGGCACTAGGAGCCTGTCTGCCTGCGGGTTGCCATGGTAACCATGATCTTCCAAGTGCCAGCCTGAGGAGGCTGAGGTCTGCGGGGATTTAGTGAGGACAAGGGTGCATGTGCTGGGTTGAGGTGGGGGAGCCAGCGGCGTATGTTGGACACCAAGCCAGGCACCGTCCTCAACTTCTGCTTAAAACCCCCACCATAGCCCTGTGGATGGGATGTTTTTATCTCTCTTCCACAGATGAGGACACCCCGACTAAGAGAAGGGGAGAGCTTTGAGTCTGCTTGCACAGCTAGTAAGAGAAAGAGCCAGGTTATGAAACTGGATGCTGTGTCTGCAGAGTCCCTGTTCTTTCTTCCCATGCACCAGGCTGCCTCTGAGACTGGCCAGGCTGTACGTGGAGGCCAGGGAAGGGACACGGGTGCTTCCAGCCTGTCCCTCAGGTGGGAGGGACCCAGCAGCAGCAGAAGGCCCCTTCCATTTTGTAAAGTACACCCAAAAGTTTACTGGCTGGGGGAGCTTCCTTGCCTTTTAAGGCTGCCAGCCAATGCCCCTAGGCTGCCTCTGCCAGCCACGTTCATCAGACAGGTGAGGGTAAAGTCTCGGCGAAACAAAGCACTTGATGTTCTGCATGGGCCCAACCAGTACATGCTGGGGTAAATCAAGGCAACCAGGGGATTATCGGGGACTGAGCATGGCTGGTAACAGACCAGTCCTGGGCAGCCCCACTTCTGAAAGCAATCGATGAGGAGGCTGGAGCTGGGAACTAGTGTCAGATCCCTGACAAACGTGTCGGAGAGACCCTGCCGTACAGATGAGGAAAGGGGAGCACAGGCAATTTGCCCAGGGCTGGGATGACCACAGCCCCAGTGTCCAAGAGGCAGAAGTGTAGATTGCTCTTTCCAGCTCTGGTGTTCTGTCTGCATCAGCCAAGTAGCTGAAGTGAAAAGGAAAGACTAGACTTGCTCTGAAGGGCTCTGAAGACTGAAGTGGGACCTACAGGCTGAAGTTACAGAGTTGCCATCTCGGGCTCCATCAAAGAAAACCTGTGAGATCGTGGCTGCTCAGGAATGAGCTTGGTCTGCAGATAGTGAGTTCCCTGTCCTTTGAGGCATTTAAGGGGGGCCGGAAGAGGTGTGCTCTGCCAGGCATTTCCAACTTTGTGCCCAACCAGTAGGATATCTTGGTATTCTCTAATTATGATGGATTGTCTTCCCCAAAATAATCATCTCTGGAGCCAGAGGCAGGGAGAAGTCAACAGTCACACGGTCCCCACCAATGGTTATTCGCAGTCCCAAGCTAACCCCCCGTGCCTCCTTACCCAATCCGATGGGAGAAGTTAGCCTGTGCTCCCTCTCAGAGGGGTCCCTGAGAACATTGAGTTGATCCTCAGTCATGAGCTCTAGGGAGACAGATAAACCGGACCTGCTTATGGTACCAACTTGGAGCAGACAAAAACTTTTACAAAAATATCATAATAGATGTCTTATTATGAAAACATTCAACCATTAACGTTTGAGCTGCGTTTGTTTTAATGACACTTCGAAGATCACACACACTCATATGAGGGACCCTAAAAGTAGGTAAGAGGAATTTTATGTCCTGAAGAGGAAGGTAATATGGAGGGTGCTGCCGTCATGAAGACCTGATGCTGGCCATGAGCATCTGGAGAGGTTAGAGGCTTCCCCGGGGAGTGCAAGGCACCAGCACGGTAGTCTGATGTGGTCAGGAAATTCCTTCAGAAGCTGATCCCAGAACGGGGCCTTGACTGACATGTAGGGTGTCCCCAGGGTCAGTGGCGTGGGAACCTTGAGAATGATGAGCAGAGTTAAGTTGGACTTGAGTTTTCTCTGATTTTCCCTTCCCGTATCTCAAATGCACTGATTCTCATTTTCCCTGCAGCTCTTCCCCCCAGTCCCTGGCCGAGGGGAAACTCTTCCCTTCTGCTATCTGCTATCTGCTCACGGTCCACAGCAGCTCACCTGGCACTGAAAGGCCATAAACTGTGCTTAACAACTCTCTGCTCCGGGAGACTGCAGACTCCTGAAGGGTAGATAACCTGTTCCATGCTGATTCTCAATTTTGAGGCCAGTCCCAGCTCCGGCAAAGCTAATTACTAAACAGGTGTGTAGGGTGGTGGTAATGATAGGATCTTGGGAGGTGACGCCTGAGATGACATATCTTGGCGCTGACTCCAGAGTCTCACCTCTCCCCACCCCCAGCCTGTTCTCCTGGGCAAGTTAAAAATGCTCTGAGCCACAATTTCCTCACCCGCAAAGTGGGATATTAAACCATCCTTACCTCGTATGGTTATCAGTACTAATATTTACTGAGGGCTTTTAATAAATGCTCCATAAGTCTCATGTTTGTATTCCTTATGATAAAACAAAGGTGGGTATTGGGATGATCCCCACGTCATCCTTGAAGGAATGAGACATAGTGAGTGTTAATAACCTGGCCAAAGTCACAAAGCTGGGGTTCTCATTCAGGTCCTCTAAGACTGTGCTCCCAAGACCTCAGGCCCCCAGATCCATAGGGTTATAAAGATATGATGAGATTGCACCCTAGAATTAATTAGTGTCCCATATTAGCTCTTCTTCCTCTATGACTTCTCTGAATTCTTTTCCTCCTCTTTATTATCAGCATCGTTATCATTAATAAAGCTACCCTCTAATATGTTGGGGAAGAAAACATCTCCCTCCTTCATCTAGCCAAGCATCTGGTACAGTGCTCGGCATTCAGGAAATGCTAGGATATTTGGGATGAATGAATGAATGAACTAACGAAGGAAGAAATGACTCAATCCTTCCTGCAGTGGATCTCAAAAAGGTCTGCAGGGGGACGGGGAAGCTAGGGCACCCTCAGAGCCTCCTTCCCCCATCCTTGGGCCTTGAGATGCCTTTCAAGATGTTCACACTTTCTCGGTTCTCCTCAAGGAGTTGCAAACGCTCTCTCTCTGAGCTCTGCTTGCCCCGCCTGGAAAACAGGATCAGAATTAGCATCTATCAGAGGTCCTCAAACTTTTTAAATAGGGGGCCAGTTCACTGTCCCTCAGATCATTGGAGGGCCGGACTATAGTTTAAAAAAAAAAAAAAAAACAAAACTATGAACAAATTCCTATGCATACCGCACATATCTTATTTTGAAGTAAAAAAACAAAACGGGAACAAACACAATCACATCGCCTCATGTGGCCCGCGGGCCGCAGTTTGAGGACCCCTGAATGTTCACACAGTCCTATGTAGGAGTGATTTCAATCAATATCGTGCAGAAGGGTGATCTCTTTATTCCCGTACAAAACGGAATCACCAGGATTTCCCTGCTGGCATCTTTTCACTGGGTGGCCACCAAATTCCAGGGCCTCTGGGCGGGGCTGCAGCTGCCAACTGGCTCCAGAGGCAGAAACACCATTCTCAGGTCTAAATGTTCTCATCCTCAAAGAGCGGAACAAATCCCACGGGGGTATTGATTGAAACCATTACGGATTCGCGGAGACAACACGCGGGCCGGGAATAGGAGTCAGCTGCTGCCGTCTATTTCCATAAGGTAATAATAACGCGCCTTTGCTTTATGAAGTAGAATTTGCTACGGCCGATGAGCCGTAAAAATTGCCGGGTGGGGGGAAGAAAAGAAAGGGAAAAAAACTATAAATAAATTTGTAATTTTAAAAGGGATTACCATGTAGTTGAGAGGGGAAGACAGCTAATGCCAGAGGCAAAGGCCAGCTCAGCCCTCATCTTGGCTGCAAGGCAGAGCTGAGCGGCTGAAGCAGAATGGGACTTGGAAGCTCTGGAAGGGAAAGTTAGCAGGCACGAAGCACTGGGAACAGACTCAGCAGAAGGGAGGAGAAGGCTCATTTGGAAACAATTTATTGAGCGCCTACTATGTGCATGTGACATGCGAGGAAAAAGCCAGGGGAGACATTCCTCTCCCCATCACGGGGTGCTGGGATGGACTTTAAATGTGATATGACCGTTCTCTGCTTGAGCAAGCTCCCTCTGGCTGTCGTGTGCAAAATGGGTCAGAAAGGGTAAGAGTGGGGACTAGGAGATGAGTCAGGAGGCTCTTTCCACGACCCAGCTCTGAAACAGTGAGGCCCTGAACTAACACAGAGAAGGGAGGTATTAGGGACAGGCCTTAAGGAAGCAGAGGTATGATGACAAAGGTTTCTGGTTAGCAACAAGTGTGGGTGACAGCACCCTCAGTAAGAGGGTGTGTATTTAACATCACATTTGAAGGGACTATAAGCCATCCCAATGGATGCCTGGTAGACCGTGAGTCAGGAAACTGATCTGAGCTGGAATGGAGATTGGAAAGAGAAGAGAAAAAAGGTCCTTAAAGCCAGTAGGGGGTAGGTGATAGAGACAAGGAAGAGAGAAAAGACCAAAGGGTAGGGAAGAGCTTTCTTTACAGGAGAGAGTCAGGAAGACAGGTGGGTGAGATGCCGAAAGCACTCTGAGCTCACTCCAGCTTGGGCCCCTGACAACCAGAATTAGATGGTGCAGGACACATGTCCAGGCTACGGCTGCTGTCAGCGCATACCCATGGTGCTGTTCTTCTTGATTGGAACAATAGCTGGCATCTTGAAAAACCGGCCTCCAACCCTAAACCCTAGCTCATCAGCTCTAGGAAACGTCAGGGGGAACGGGGCTTGGGGCATTTAAATCAAGTCCCTTCTACTTAGTGGCTCAAGCTCTTTGAGGAGGGCTAGCTCGACATTAGTGAACCTCAGTTTCTCTTCTGTGCAGTGGGGGAATAAAACATTGCCTTTCCACGCTGCCGTAGGGACTAAATGAGACGGTTAAAGGAACTTGTTTGGTGTATTGCAGAAGCTCAATACATTTCAATTTGGTTTCCTCCAACACACTAAGGTCCCTGGCTCAGAACAACCCAGAGGTAAAGCATCTTTAAAATGGGCAAAGTGTAAGGGCTCCAGAGAAGGAATGGGATGCCAGGATGCAGCTCTGAGTAGTCATGGAAACTTCACCAAAGAGATGAGTTTCTAGCAATTTCCATGAATGATGGGGAGTGGCTCAGAGGGCTAGGAGGAGGGTTCCCGGGAGACAGACAGTAGAGGAGAGAGGAGGATCCTGGCCCAGCCCTGGAGGATGCTCTGGCTGCACCAAGAATTTGATCCTCAGAGCAGGTGATGGTGACCTGAAAGGAGAAGGGACCCCCAGGTGGTCCCGGGTAGCTGGGAGCAGCATCCGTCACAGGAGACCTCAAGTCAGCAGGGAGTGAGATGGAGAATTCCTGCCTCCAGTGACCCCACTCTGAAGGGAAGGCTGCATTTTTCATTTTTCCTTTGCACTTCAGAGGTTTTAAATCTTGCTTCCTCCCCACCCCACTCCCAAAGCCCATGGTGGTAATAAACAAGCATTCCCAAGATGAATGGAAATTGTAAGTTCCCAAGCTTCAGAACCCAAACAAAGAAGAGAAGGGAGGGCGGAGGTCGGGAGGAGACAGAGCCGACAAAATCTAGACCACGCCAGCTCCGTTCTCTGGCCATGATCAATATGTTCTCCAAAGTGCCTTTTAAATTACTGTCGGAGGCAATGTGCCATATTTATGTATATACATGCTTAGAGGTGACACCAGGGAGAAATGCAATTTCCATTATGAAATCATAATGTGCATTTATCTTCAGGAATAACACATCGAAACGTTGGAGTGAGAAAAGTTGAAAAGCAATCTGTCTATAAATAAAGACCGCAGACATCCTGACATTTTACGCCGATGCGGGGAAATTCACTAAGAACTTCTGCTTTGGACATAGCACCCAAGGGATGGTGTTCAAACTCCAACTTCTTGGAAGACAGCATTTGGAAGTCCAAAAATTTACTCACTGGCATCCAAAGCAAAGGAAATAGACTTTGTTTCTGTGACAGAAATGAGGACAGAGTAGGGCTGGGGATAGAGGAGCAGAAGCCAATTGAGGATCAGGTAGGTTCTTACCTTGGCAGGTGTATGGTGGGGGGTGCTTGGAATAAGGAGACAAGATTTCTGTGGCCAGGTGGCTGTGGTATACCTGTGTTCCCCTCTTACAGTGAATAGACAAGTGGTGTGAAAATCCAGCAAATTTGGAAGTCTTAAGTCTTCCAGGAATCCCCATCTCTTGACTTTCCATGTCACACTGGCCCCATCTAGATTGCATGCTCAGCCAGTGGCTGCAGAGTCCAGAGTCCCCGTGATCTTGGCCTTCCAGGCTCACCACTTGGGCAGCATCTTCTGCAAGGACAGCAGGGAAATTAACCGCCGAGAAGAGGTGCGTTATGGGGGCAGGGTGCTGGGGAGGAGCAGGGACAGGAAAGGAATTCTGTCATCCGTGTCTCTGACCCAGAACAAGGCGGGACAAGGGGGGCCGCTCGTGCTGATCTTCCTGTCATCCGTTCATTCATTTTTTTCATTCACCTGCTTATTTGTGTATTTGCTATGCAACCATTTCAGGGCACTTTCTAAGTGCCGCACAGCTCTGGGGACGTGAGAAAAATATGACACTCTTCCTGCCCTCAGGGACCTCCCAGTACTCTAGACAGACGTGTAATTGGCAATTACTAGGAAGAGAGAGATGCTAAAGGTGCAAGGGAAAGGGAGATGCATGTCTAGCTCAGCCTGGGGAATCAGATGAGGCTTCCAGGAGGAACCATCTGAAAAAAAAAAAAAAAAAAAAAAAACGCAGAAAACAACCAGGGGAGAAAAAAGCAGAGATTCCAGGCATGTGGGAAGGTCCTAAAATACAAACAGGGTTATGGCTGAAGGATCCCCAGGCCTAGAGAAATTAGTCAATGTTACCCTTGTTGGGCATGGGTAGGGGGTTGGGCCAGCCCCTCCATCAACCAGATAACAATACATGTGAGTGTCCCTACATACCATGTAATTCCCCGGATGTGTGCAGCGCAAAGTCATCTACATGGTGTCAGGATTCTAGCCCTGGCCTGCCTAACCCCAGCTTATGTGCTGGCCCCCATAGAAATGTGCCCAGGTCTGTGCCAAGCTCAAGAGGGGACACAGATCATCAGAAGTAAATAATGACGTTTCTCCTGTATGAGAGACGCTGGAGTCAGACCCCAGTGCGAAACCAGCCCTGCCTCCTACACCTGAGGTTCCCTCCTGCCCAGTGGTGCTGGAGAAATGGTTCCCTGATGTAGGGGAGGCTGAGATAACGTTTGCAGGGCACCAGGTGTCTGGCACAGAGAAGGGGCTCAAACAATGTCACTGTTATTACAATAATGGTCAGTATAGTAATAGTTCTATTACTACAGCCAGTTGGGGGGTGCTAACAGAATTGGGCTGGATTCTGGGTCCTTAGCCTCTCTTAGCCTCAGTTGCTCCATCTGCAGAGTCTGAGGCTGCAGCTGCTGATCTCTGTGCCCTTGGCTCTCTGTCACTCTGTCTCTAGCTTCCTCACATCCCCCCGAGTAGCCCAGGGACCTGGCTAGTGGCAGCCTGGGTCTCAGGAGCTTTCCTGTGAGCCTTGCTAACCCCCATGCTGTTTAAAGTAGAGTGACACTGTGTCCCCAACCGTCGGGATAGACCTTCTGATTAGAGGACCCAGCCCCTGGGTAAGGCTAGGTGGCTTCATAATCTTCTCCGGAAGATTGGCAGACCTCAGCCCCAGGCTGGTCACCAAATTTTAAGTGAACCGCTACCTTGGTCACCCACTAGGCCCTGCAGGCATTGGCAGGCATTGGCAGCCCATTTTACAGATGAGGAAACTAAGGCCCAGAGAGGGAAGGTGACTTCCCCAACACCACCTGATGATTTGAGGCAGCTGGAACCCTGCTGTGGATTCAGACCAAAGCTGGCTCAAGCCTGAACTTGCTCCTCTCTGTGGGGTCAGGAGAGCTGCTTCAGCTCTGGTTCTGTCCTCATCTGGGAGAGGAGAGACAGTGGTGGCTCCTGGTTGGACTACATGAGACCATCTGAGGGAGGAACTTCTCACAGCATCAGGCACATAGTGACTACTCAGGAAACGCCAGGTGCTGTCACCATCATTACTGAGTTGTTATTCCCATTCCAATTTCTAAACAAAATCAGCCCACTCTGAATATTCTGTGTTGGCTAGGACCAGGAAGGCATTTTCTTCCTCAGAGTTGGAAAGAAGCAGCTAAGATTGCAGGGGAAACTGGGGACAAGAGAAAACTGGGACACCACCAGCACCAGTAACACCACAAGTAGCAGTGTTAGCCACGACCACCACCAGTACCACCACCTCGACCACTGACACCACCAATAACACCATCACCACTAACACCACCATGACCACCACCAGTAACACCATCAATAACACCATCAGTAACACCACCAGTAACAACACCATCAATAACATCACTGCCAATAACAAAACCATCACCATTAATACCACCTCCACCACCACCATCACCCCCAATTATGCCACCAATGCTTCCCCCAACAATAACGTGGCCGCAAACACTGACATCGTGCTTGCTTACTGCGTGCCAGGCACTGATGGGACGCTTTACATTTATTAACTCATGTGTTCCTTTCAAGAGCCCTGTGAGTAGGTTCTATGATCCTACTTTACAGGTGATAAAACCAGGCTTATGGAAGTTCCCCCCCTAATCCCCCCCAGAACCCTCCCTTTCCTATGGCACCCCAGGGCAGGATTTGGGGGCACAGGCTTTGCGAGGACAGAGCTTTGTGTTTTTTTTTTTTTGCTGCACTGTTTTGTGTCTGGGCGGCGGGTGAGGCATGTGGGGAGGAGGAGGGCCGGCAGGGTCTCTGCCCAGGGGACCCCGCATCAGGAGCTCATTTCCCAGATGAGGCATACACTGAAAACACGTTCTTCCTAAGTTCCTGGCATCGGGTGGAGATGAAGACAGCAAGGTGTGGTCTCTTGTCCCTGTGCTGAGGGGAAACGGTGACAGGGGACAGATGAATGAGCGGCCAGGAGGGTATACTGCCACCCCAGGAGGATGGGGTGGGGGTCTGTGGAGGGCTGTGGGTGTGGAGTCCCTGTCCACTTAAAAGGGCGCATCCTTAGTGCTCTTGGCTGGGGGTCAGATGGAGGTTTCCCCACCCTGAGGCTGGGACAGGATGTGGGCAGAGAGGCAGAGTCTAAGTCCCCGATGAGGCCCCTGGAGGGCCCAAGGAGAGGCAGGTGCAGTGTCGCTTGAATGGGAAAGGCAGAGTCAGCCTCTGGCAGCAGTAAGGACAATAGTTGCCTAACCCAAAGCAAGAGAGCAAAGAAGATTGTCAGCACTAGGGAGAGATGGAGAAGTCAGAACCTGGCAGACAAAAGCTGAGGGACAGGGAGAGAGCCTCGGGGAAGAGATACGGCTGTACGGCTGCCAGTGAAAAGTTTGGGGAAGGAAAGAAAGGTGGTGAGTTGTCAGGGTCGGGAGACTCACAGCTGAGCAGGGCTGCTTTGTGCAGGGGCAGGGGGGCACTGAAGATAGGCAGAGGTGTTTTACGTCCTCGCCCACAAACATCTTCCTGGCCCCCTGGCCTGGGAGCCTCCCCTGATTCTGGGTGCCCAGTCTGAGGGTCCATGGCTCTCGTTTCCAAAGCCCTGAGCTTCTATCAGACACTCATCCTCTGCACATGTCTTACCTCATCTCATCCTGCCCAGGTGAGCTGAGAATGAGCACCCCATGTATAAAGGACACCTGGAGACTTAAGGATGTGCGGTTACCCACCTGAGAGCCCACAGCCAGTCTCCCTCCCGAGCCCTGGCATTCATCTCTTCTGGGGAACTGGGCTCATGAGAGCAACAACATGAGGCTGTGATGGAGGCAACAGGCCTAAGCTCTGGCCGTGAGTTCCTGCTCTCCTTGGCCTCAGTTTCTGCATCTGTATGATGTGACGCCTAACCCGGAAACCTTAAGATTTGGAGGAGACGCCAACGAGGGTGTGGCTATGAATGTAGCGCTCACAGAGCTACTTCAGTGCTATCACCGTCATCGTTAGTGGCAGCAGCAATATTCTTCAACATTGCCACCTCCCACTCCCAGCCACCCCTCTTCCCTCTCCCAGCTTGGACTGCTGGCCCAGCAGGCTCCTGAGCATGGTGCCTTCTGGGTGGGTTCTGCTGGGACTCAGCTCTGCCTCCCCTACCAGTCACAGGAGCTTAGCCTCTTTGTCCTTTTTTTCCTAGAGGCCATTACTGGTTTTTTACTACACAGGTTTTTTCTTTCCTTTTCTTTCTTTCTTTTTTTTTTTTTTTTTTTTCATTGAGGATTACTTTACAACCAGAGATTTTGCTTTCTGCAGCACCAGACCTGAAGCCAGCCGGGCCTTGTGTTTATGAGGGCTTTCAGGAAGGTTTACAAGGCTGCAGCCTGGGCCCTTCCTTCTGGCTTCTGCCTGTCCAGGCTCTGGGAGGTCGGGGCAGATGGAGGTGGAAAAGCTGTTTGTGGGTTTCCCCTTCCTCTTCTTTAGGTCTTAGGCTCTTCCTGGGGCAGGGATCCCTTGCAATTTGTCTAAGAAGAGCAGATCAAGAGAGATGTGAGTTCCCGACTCATACACAGTCTCACATCCTTCCTTTCTCCCTCTTGGACTCAGTTTCTTCATCTGTAAAATGGGAATGTTTGAAGCAACTTACCTTCCAGCATTGTTTTGAGGCATCATGCTTGGTGCAGTCATCAGACAGAACATGGAATAGATACAAATTCCTCCACTTTTCCCCCTGCCCTAGGAAAGGCATCCCCGTGGAAATAGGATGCAGGGAAGGTTCCAGTTAAGCCCTTGGCCCAGGTGGCACAAACTAACTTTCTGTGATTCTGTAGCAATAACAACCAACATTTCCTCAATGTCCAGACCAGAGCCAGGTGCTGCGCTGAGCCCTGAAGGTCATTCATTATACTTACTCCTTACAGTTACCTCACGAGCTAGGCATTATCACCATCCCCATTTTACAGATGAGAATACTGAGGTGCCGAGGGGTTCTGTCGCTTTCCCAAGGTCACCCAGCTGGGCAGTTTGACTCCAGAAATCTCATCCTTAGGTTTGAACCTTGATCAGGAAGAAAAGTCGGGGCGCCCACTTGGAGGGGCAGGTATATCCCTATTTGTCCTGGTCCCCAGGACACCTTTCCAGAGAGAAGGGGGACTGGTGCCCAAGGCCTTGGCCATTTAGATCCAAGGCTGTATTTCATAGGATGACTCTACTTGGGGAGGATGCCTCAGTCCATGGTGGACACCTGTCCTTCATTTTTAACCAAAAATCACGCACCAGAATGGCCATATGTGACAGCAGCCCCACTTCTGTACAGACACTGGGAAGGACTTCCAATAAATGGAGCAGCCAAAGTAGAAACAGAAATGCTTCAAAATGACTTCCTCTGGGAATTTTCTAAGGGAAGGGCTGATTTCCAGGTGCCCACATGGAGCAGGAGAGTGGAACAGATGCCCCAGAGCCCTTGCTGCCTGGGCGGTGAACAGAAGCCCCTGCTGCCGAGGAAGCGGGAGACCACCACATGCCAGGCCCCCAGGGTCTCCTCCACTGCATGGCGGCTGTCCTCCCCTCCTTCCCTGGGTTCCCCACCCCTGCTCCCTCCTAGCCTCCTGGACCCCAGAACAGCTATTTAACGGGTGGCGATGCAGCGCTGATCGCACACGGCCTTGTCTGCCAGCAGGACGGCTCTGGGAGCGGGATGTAGCAATGAGGCTTGTGTATCCTGCTAAGAGATATTTAATAAATATGCAAATCACTGCCTCTACCTCCTCAGGCAGGTAAGGAGTGGGGAGAGGCTGGAGTTAAGTATTAAATCTCCGTGCAGCGCGGAATGCTCAGTGCACAGGCAGGGACTGGAGCTGAACTTCCTGGGAAGCTTCCATCTGGCATCTTAGAGCTCCTGGTTTGCAGGATGGAAAAGGGTGGGAGAGGCAGGGGATTGAAAAGTGGGATCTGGAAAAAAAGGAGCACAAGGGAACTATTTCACTTAGGGGGTCGGAGGGTGTTGTTGGGAGCCAGGAAGACAGTTTATACCTCCATCCAAGTGTGACCCCACCAGCCAGCCCTTTTCCCATTAGTCTACGCACCCAGCTTGCACCCACCCATCCTGCTCCCTTTTTTCATGTCATATCCAACCATCCACCCTTGTTCCTTCCATCCATCCATCCATCCATCCATCCATCCATCCATCTTCCAGCTCACCCATAAATCCATCTATCCATCTACCCACTTCACTACCAAATCACTATCCAACAAAATCCAATCATCCGTCTGCCTTTCTCTTCCATTAACCATCCCTCCAACTATCCACCCATGCTCTACTCCGTATATTCAAGACACTTTTCTAGGCACTGAGGATGCTGAAACATTTGGGCAAAAGCCTCTTCCCTTGAGAAGCCATCAGCCCATGCACTGATGGGGCCTCAAGGGATCAAGTGAACAAGGTGGAAAGTGATCTTGCTACCTCTGGCCTGGGGGAAGCTCTCATCTCAGATATTCTTCCTTCTGGGAAAATCGAGAGACTCTTCTTGGACATGTCAGTTGGAATGATGTGAGTTGGTTGGTCTCCTGCTCCAAGTCCAAAATTAGCTGCGTTTACAACACACACATTTCTCGAGCACTGGGAATAGAGAGATGAGTCAGTCACGATCTCTGCCCTCAAGATGTCCATTGTCTAGCAGGAAGAGAGTATAGAAAGAATAAGTGACATGTGGTGACAGAGGACTGCAAGGCCCTATGGCAGCAGGGTTCTGGGGATAGGATGCAGGGAGGTTCCAGTTAAGCCTTTGGCCCAGGTGGCACAAACATGCCTCATGGCTTGCAGAAGTCTGCCTCTATGTCTGGAACCCAGGCCTGGCTGAATTCTGGGCTACACAGAATCTACTGAAGAGTAGGGGTGAGGCTGTCTGCCCCTCTCAGCACCGCCTGCTGTACTCTTACCTGGGTATTAACTTTGGGAGTGTGCAGACCACCCACTCAGGGTCCTGGCGGAGGGAGCACTGGTTGCAGAGTTTGGCAGACTTTTCTCCAATTCAGGCTCTGCTCTCTATTATGGGTAAGACTTGAGAGCCTCCATCTCCTCCTCTTTTAGAAGAAGGGACAGATCAATGCCTTGCTCAGGTGGAGTGGGGATGTGCAAAGCAATGGCTCCACCCAGGGAAAGCACTGGGCAAATGCTACCTGACACTCTGTGGGCTCCTGGGCCCACTGGGCAGTGCTGGCCAGTACTGGGCTGGAAGACGGGGGCTGGGACTGTTCTGAGAACAAGTCTGTACTATGATCCCCATCCCTTTGCCCGATAGAGTCTCAGGGGCCCCATGATTCACTATTTGATTCATTAATTCACATGCCAAATGCCGGGTCAGCTAGGTCTCTCCGCCAGTAACCAGAGGGTATCCACCTCCAATCCCCTTCTCTAAGTATATAAGGCACAGAAATTTCCTTAAAGTCCCCTCCCTCCCAGAAGCATTCCTCTCCTCCCCCCTTCCATTTTATAAGCTGCAATAGAATTATATATTTTTTTGCTATAGTCTCTCAGAGAATCCTGGGTAATCTCAGATGCAAATGTCCTATGCAAATCCAGATGCTGGTTAAAATTAGGAGAAAGCCCAAGGCAGAGGCAGTTGCAGGCTGTAACTGGAATCTTCACCGAGCCCTGATTTAAACATGCAAGTGATGCTGGAGGCTTCCGAGATGGAGCTCCAAGCCCCGTCCCAGATCCGAGGTTCTCTTGCTCGATGCAGGGGGGTTATGTAAGGCAAGGGTGGGGCACATACCTGGGAGACAAGGAGCAGCTTCTCAGGCTTATACTCCAGCCAAGTGGCTCTCAACCAGGAGTCACTATGTCTCCCCCAGGGGACATTTGGCAATGTTTGAAGACATCATCATGGTTGTCACAATTTGGCGGGTGCTGACATGTGTTGGGAAGAGACCAGAGAAGCCACTAAAAATCCTACAATGCAAAGGACAGCCACCACCACAAACAGTCACTGGGCCCCAAATGTCCACAGCGCCAAGGCTGAGGAATGTCAAACCTAGCCTGATCCACACACGGGAATCTTGCTGAGATCCACAGGGGAAAAGGGGCAAGTGGAAACTTCGTTGTTAGTCGGTTGTTACCTTCACCTTGAAAAGAGAGTGGGATTGTTCAAGTCCAACGCACTGCTCAGCTCACTATTTATTAACATCATGATCTCACACAGCCTCACTCTGGTCCTACTTACTTCCCCCTCCCCCCACAGCCCCCACTCTCACATCTCCAATACGTGTCCTCCGATATGGATGGTTCCTATAAAATATATGGTATTGCGTATCGTGGGAATGTGTTTTAATTTACATAAATTGTATTGGGCTATAGATCTCACTCTGTTGCTTAATTTTTTCACTTAACACTGTGTTTTTAAGATCTACCTGGGTTGCTGTGCATAAATCTCATTGGATGCCTCTGACTATTGAAGAATTTCCAGAGAGATGTCCGCTCCCCTGTGAGGAGACACCCAGTTGCCTCCAATGCCCCACTGCATGGGTGTCCCTCTGGAACCCCTGTGAGGGTTTCCTTGGCTCTCCCAGGAATGGGACCAGTGCCTTCAGAAGATGTGTGGCATTCCATTTCCCTAAACACTGCTGGGTTTCTTCCAGAACACTGGTATTTCCCACATTGTGGTGAACACACGGTATTGCCAAACTTTCTAATTTTTCCCAGTCTGATTGGCATAAAATGGCATGGTATTGTTTTAATTTGAGGAAGGAAAGTAAAATTATTTTTATTTTAGATTAATATGAGAGTATAGACGATTAGGTTACATCGTTTTTGTTGGTTAGGTAGAGTCCAAGTTGTAGCTGTGCCCCTCCCCCAGGAGATGAGCCGTAGACCCTTACAGCATGCCTCCCCGCCCCCCCTCCGTTCTCATCCCTGCTTGAGTTCAATTCTATCTTTCTCTTGTGTGGACATTTATTTGTTTGTCTACTGGATTCATGTTAGTATTAAATACATTGGATACTTGCTTTTCCATTCTTGTGATAATTGACTAAGTAGAATGTTCTCTAACTCTAGCCAGGTTAATACAAAAGATGAAAAATCTCTATCTTTTTATGGTTAAATAGTATTCCATGGTCTACATATCCCACAGTTTGTCAATCCATCCATGTGTTGATGGGCACTTGGATTGATTCCACATCTTGGCAATTGCGAATTGCGCTGCAGTAAACAATGTAGTGCAAATGTCCTTATGGTAAAATTTTTTTTTTTTTTCTTCTGGGTAGATAACTAGTAATGGGATTGCAGGATCAAATGCAAGGTCTACTTTTAGTTCTTTGAGGATTCTCCATACTTCTCAAGAGGCTGTATTAGTTGGCGATCCCACCAGCAGTGTGAAAATGTTCCCTTCTCTCCACACCTGCACCAGCATCCTCAGATTTGGGATTTTGTGATGTGGGCTATTCTCACTGGGATTCGGTGATATCTCAGGGTGGTTTTGATTTGCGTTTCTCTGACGATTAGGGATTATGAGTATTTTTTCATGTATTTATAGGATAGTGAAATTTCAAAAAGTATTTTCTAAGACCTAAGAAAGAGAATTTGTCTTAAGAGTGAGCTAGGCCCAGAGACCCCTAGACCCACCTGTTTACACACTAAGCTGTTCAGTCCTCAGTCAAATGGTAAATACTTGTCAGCAGTCTGCTCTCCGCCAGCACCCAAGCCATGCTGCGTGTTCAGGACAGGGTGGTGAACAAGGATGCGTTTCGTGGAGCCCACGACTGAGCAAGAAGAGAGTCAACCATCCCAGGATTCATTACACGCCACTGTGATTGGTGCTACAAAGACGTGCAGATGCTGTACTAGGGTGGAGAGGAGGGTGTGTGTGGAGGGGAATGTCACAGAGAACATCTCTAAGGCAGGGACATTTAGGCTGGGACCTAAGGGATGACAACAATCACCCAGGCAATGGGGGAGCCAGTTCCTGGGGCCCCTGGAGCCTTGGTTGGTCTTCCATGTATTGACAAGACAACACACGTGGCCCATATGGAGCCGACATTTAGTAAATGTGAGATGAACAGGGCAGCTGAGCACCGTGTTAGGAGCTCATATCTAAAGCAGAGAGAATCAGCAGCCCTACCCTGCATGGGGAAGGACTCACACAAAGGAGTTTTCATTCTACAAGCTGAGCACTCACACATGAGCTGAGAAACTGCAGAGATGAGGGGGCAGGGGTAATAGGGACAGGTGAAATGGTGGGATAAGTGGACAGGAGAGGGGGTCAGGCGCCTCTTGCCTTCACAGGCAGACAGAAAATGAAGCCCGGGTTGGGGACCAGGCCTGATAGCCACCTCAGAGAAAGCACCATGGGCATCATAACGGAGCAGGCTCCTCTTCTCTGCCCAGAAGGGCCCTCTGTGCATGCCCAGGGTGGCATAAATGCCAGGCCTGGTGGATGGGAAGTAGGGAACGAAGCAGAATTCAGATCAATGGTTTCTGTGTATATGAGGGTCCTCCTTCCCTGGGAACAATGGCTGGAGTTTCCTCCTCAGCCTGAGAGCCCAGTTGTAGGAGGTCCACTGCTGAATCAGGCCAAAGGCTCTAACAGCTGGGTTCCCCCTCCTCCAATAGCCTGGGTGCCTCCTGGGGTCAGGAGGCTTCAGCTCCAACACCAGCTGGGTGCTCCCTGCAGGCAAGAGTCCTCTCCCCTAGCCTAGCCGGTGGACTCGGCCACTGTGCCCCAGGGCATGGCGGCCCCAGTGACCTAGCTACATGCCTGCACTTGGGGTGATATTCTCATCCAAGCAGCCTTACAGGAATGGATGGATGGGGGCCAGCATCCTGCACCGCCCCCCCACACACACCCCCCTTACCACCCGCACACCGGTACACATGGGTGAGCACAGGACTTCAGCACAAAGATGCCTTCTGAGGCCTTGGGTGCACAGAATACCCCTTCCCCTCCCTTTTTGAAAGGAAACCCCTATCAGTCAGCCACTGAGAGATCAAATCCCATCCTAGGCAGCTGGACATGGCAACTTGGAGCTGCTGCCTCCCTCTGCTCCCCACCTTGGTCCTCTCTCAGGCTTAGACTAAGGGAGGTGGGCTCTCCTCCTTCTGGGACCTGTACACGTCCCCTTCCCCCGCCCCTCCCTGCAGGGACCCCACCTCTGCCCACAGTTTGATGGGGGCTCTCCCGAGGGGGAGGGGGTGCTGCGCCCCAGCCGTGGTCTGCCCTCTATCTGATCCTTATCCCTCCCGGAGCCCGAGGCCATTTGACTTCAAAGACTGTATAAAATGTGTTTAGTGATTGTGTGTTTCTTTTTAATATCAGCAAATTGTATTTTCAGGGAGAAAGGGCCAGAGCCACAAAGAGGAAACAAAGAAAAAACACCCAGGAACGAGATTGCAGTTGCGAGGGAGGGGACGGAGGGGAGGGAGGGGACTTACTTCCCAGAGCGGGAGCAAGGGACCTGGTTTGGAAGAAAATCCGGGGACATCCAGTGTGCCATGGGGTGGGGATGCTGGGCACCCCTCTCTATTTCCAGATGAGGGGCAGGGAAGGATGGGAGTTCAAAGCCTGCAGCAGGGGCTGCACCCCAGGGGTTAAGATTGGCGTCTCTGAGAGCAAACAGCCCTGCACCACAGGGACTAGCTGGTGGCTTCAGATGTCTAAACTGCAATTTTCTCATCTTTACAATGAGGTTAACAATGGAGCCTGATCTTTGGATTGTTTGGAGAATTCAGAGGGATCACAGCTGGGAAGAATTTGGTAGGCAATAAGTCATTTTTGGAGAATGTAAGCGGAGGGTTTTTAGTGGCACCTTGGTTCCCCAGGGCAGAGAGGGACAACGCAGCCAGAGGACTCGGATTCTGACACATCCCCAGGGTGGGCTCCAGGTCTTACATGCTTGGCTCAGCTGAGCCCCAGAAGGCTGCTCAATTCAATGCCATCTTGAGGAAAGCTGGCCAGTGGGGGTTGGGGGGACTAGGTGTCTACCCAGGGGCTGGGCGCTAGGAAAAAGAGTGACAGTTCACTTAAGCCAGACTGGGCCAGGGGCCAGGGGACACTCACTATATGCCCTTTCCATGCGTCTTCACCTCCACTATGAGAGGCAGGCCTGCAGCTTCTGTTTTTCTAGATGAGGTGACGGAGGCTCAGGGGACAGTTCCCGGGATATAGGGAGCTCCAGCTCTGGCCTCTCCATCTTTCCTACCAATCCCTTTTTCCCTGCCTTCTCCAAGTCCTGGCCCTCCTTCAAGTGTGTTACAACCTCGAGTTGTCCAAACCTTCCGAGGCAGAAGGGGATGTTCAGGCTGGGACCTGGGAGTGCTGCAAGAGCCACGCCAACACCCCGCAAGCAGTCCCTGCCATCAAAGTGACACCTGCCAGGACTCTCTGCACCCAGGCTGGAAGTTATGGCCAACTGCCAATGCAGAGGCTTTATCTCGGATAAGGTGCTTCCTGAGCTCCGCCATGACCGGGAAAAGGGCCTTTTTGGTGCCCCAAAAAAGGGAAAGAAAAGGTGTGCGTGGCTTCCATTTATTTAGGTGTGAGGGTTAATTCTGGGCAGAAAACCGCAGGAGCTCCATGACCAGCTGCTATTTAGCTTTGCTGCAGGATGTGGGGAATGTGAAATATAAACCAAACGTGGACTAAAGCTACTTGCCCCGCCTCCAGCTGCTTACGGGTGTTTAAGGGGCCCAGGCTAGACACAGTTGGGGGAGGGACGGCCCAAGGCAGTGGCCAGGCCTCCACGCAGACCAGGAGCAGACTCATGGGTCAGGACAGGTTACAAAAATTTTACTTTATCCCACCAAAAAACCATCAAAGGTCTTGGAGCACTTAAGTTGCATTTTTAAAAAATGGTGGCGCCCGTGGCTCAAAGGAGTAGGGCACCAGCCCCATATGCCAGAGGTGGCAGGTTCAAACCCAGCCCCGGCCAAAAAAAAAATAATAATAATAATAAAAAATTATTATTATTTAAGGATTTGTTGTCTAGAATGGTAGGGTAAGGTTGCCAGATTTAGCAAATGAAAATAGAGGAGGAATAATTTTTTAGCATAAGTATATGCCATATAATATTTGATCATGCAATATTGGGGGCATGTATACAACTATGAAGTTATGATTTTTAATCTCAAATTCAAATCTACTGCATCTTTTTTTTTTTTTTTTTTTTTTTTTTTAATATTCAAACCCTAACTGGAAAGGAAAAGAAAAAATGGGGGGGAATAGGAATTGGAAAATTTATAGCCATGTTTCCTGGCATTTTATTCAGTATTTTTATTAATTTTATTTTATAGCATGTACATTAAACGTGTTACAGCTTTATAAAACCACAAATACATTCTCTCTCTTTCTCTCTCATACAAACACACACCACACACAGATCATGGATTCTGATATTTAGTCATTCAACAAATATGTCTTAAGTATATGTTATGTACTAAACATTTTGCTAAGAATAGAAAAAAATCTAGAAATGAACTTCTAGAGTTTATGTAGAAATAGCCCTGACTCTGTCTCTATTTCTCTTGTGTAGCTCCATAGCTCTATTTAATTTGTCAAATATGCTCACGTCTGCTTTTTGGTGTCCATGTATGTAGGTGTCTATGTGTGTATATACACAAATGTAGACCTCTAGGGTTGGTGGACTAGGTTGCCCAGTTCCCAATGCTGGGCACTGGTATTCTTTTTTATTTTTTACATTTTTAAATTTTTAACGATTGGGTACATAATAGTTGTAAATACAGGGTCTCCATAAAGTTTGTGCGCAATTTAAAATAGAAACTATTAATCTATTAAACTATTAAAATAGTTTCTATTTTAAATTGCGCATGAACTTTATGAACACCTTGTAATTGTCCACGAACAATTAAGAACACCTTGTATTTATAGGGTACTTGGGATGTTTTGATACAGGCATATAATGTGAATTAATCAAATCAGTCAACTGATGTATCCATCACCTTAGAGAATTATCATTTATCTGTGTTAGGAGCATTCTAAATTAGTTATTCTAAACTCTGCCCTAATTTATTGTTGATTATAGTCACTTTGTGGTGCTATCATATATTGTTCATTCTATCTATCTAACTATATTTTCAAACTCATTAACTATCCCACTGTATCCCCCACTCCCTGCTCCCCTGAGCACTGATATTCTAAACCAGCTGGCACTGCATTGGCACTCCTCAGTCACCTGCAAATTTGCCACATGCATTCACATATATGGCCTCACTTAATTTTCAGAGAGCCCGTGAACTAGACAATCAGACAGGGGGTTATATGACTTGTTCAAGGTCACATTGCTGAGAGCTGGAAGAGCCTAAATGTGAACCAGGCCCTGGGTCTGGCACCCGATGGACATCCAGCAATGCCTTGCAGCCAACCAGCAAATCAGAACACTCTGACTCCCAAGGTCATTGTCTTTACGAGGTGTTGCATGAGCCCAGGCCAAAGACTATCTTTCTTCCTGAAATCCCTCCCTTGGATGCCTCCTCCATCACTGCACTCTATCAAGATAAGTTTTGAATTTTTAAAAAGAGTCGGGCTCCTCCTTAGATGACACGAGCTGGCATTGCCACCTCATCCGGGACTGCAGTTTTGCTATGGCAGGTGTCTGAAGTAGGATTTGGATGTGTTGTTGCAAACAGAGGCTGGATCTGCTATGCAAAGCCTGGTGCTTCTGAGGCCCAGAGTGAGATAAATAAATTCAGGGGAGTGGATCACGCAGGTGCGGGGCTTCCAGCCTCCTGTTTCTTGGGAGAGTCTGAGAGGGATGATCCATTTGGAGAGGAGAGTGGAAGACATCCCTGAACAGCCAATTAAACCACTTTTAATGGTTTCGAAGAATATATGTTCAAGTTCCAAACCAATCTCAAGACTTAGTGAAGCAGAGATAACTGGGGCTTTGGCCGTGCAAGATAAACTAGCAAAATCTGAAACGCAGGCAATCCTGTTTTACATTAAGGCAAGTGAAAATCAACATGAATTTAGGTTCTCCTCTCATTGCTGTTTGATGCGTGGTTACCCACAAGAAAATGCTCCAGCTTCCAGGAGACAGCCTGGTGCAGAGAAGATACCGAAGGAAGGAATGAATAAACAAATGAATGAATAGCTTGCCTTGGGGCTCTGATCATTACAGCTAGAAGACAGAGCATAACTGATCAGGGGTCCATTAAGGAAAGGGAATATCTGGTATTAAAGAGGGACATGTGGGCAGTACTCTGACTTACTCATTGGTTTGTAAAATGCGATGTTAAGCAATTAATTTCACAAATGCTTATTTAACTTGTGTAAACTGGGATTATGCTGCAAGGGAAGGCTTTCCATAGCAGACCTTTTGCTATGCTGCTGTTCAGTCTGCAAGTTGGCTGTCCTTGCATCAAACACATGCCCCAAAATCCAAACATATCTGCCCCAAGGCGTAGGTTACCAGGCACAGAAAGGTGTCACTTTTGTCTCAGAAACAGCCCAGGATGGGTCCCATCTGTGGGTGGAGCCACTTCCCTTAGGAGGAACTTGTGGTCAAGGCAGGCATACCTGCAAGAGCCTTCCACCCCTGCCATACCTTCTCCCTATATCTGCAGTTATAATGCTGCCTCTGTGTGTTTTCGTGACTCAGCTCTAGGTGTCAGAGTCCAGCTGCCTCTATTCCAATTCTGACTCCACCACTTCCTTGCTGTGTAGCTTTGGACAAGCTGTTCAACTTCTCTGAGTATCTACCTTCCCATCAGCAAAAAGGGCACAATCATAGTAAGGGCCTTCCAGGGTTAATGGAATGATAAAGTTGAGTCTTAAAGGATGCTCTCCACCTTGGCAGTGTATCAGGCCACCTGGAGAGCATGAAAAAATGCCAGGGTCCAGGTTGCACCCTGGACTGATGAAAACGAAACATCTGGAGAATGGGGCTCAGGTTTTGGTATCGTTTCAATGGCTGAGATTGTGTTCTATGATGCAAAGTTCTCAGCACAGTGTCTGTTACCTAGTAAGGACTTACCAGGAGTTATTGTCATTTTGGCTTCTATTTATTGAAATCTCTACTAGGGATTCTAAGCCTGGGAAATTTAGGAGTAAAAAAGATAAATGTGGGTCCTGCCTTCCTAGAATTCACAGCCCCCATCAGAGGGTGTCTAATATGAACCCACACAGTCTGCCACGGGCGACCCCAGTGAGGTGTAACCTCCCAAAGCACATTTGGTTATATTCCATTGAGATAATTTGGTTGCCCCCAAAGGTAACCTGTTTTTCCTGGTACCCTAGCCATTCCTGGGCTCCCCCTGGGATGCCGTTGAGAATTTTGGAAAGCTCTCTGTTAATTCCCAATGGCCACTTTGGCTGTAGATGAAATGACCACATCTCAGAATGTTCCAGCGTGAAAAATTCTGGCCAAGGAGTGATTGTCACAAAAGATCAGTGATTTGAGGCTACATCAAACTTCTTAGCCTGAGTGTTGGGCATCTGGAACCAGTGATAGGTTTGGGGTGGTGTTTGGGAGTCCCATTTCACCAACACCCTGCTTTCTAGCTGTGTAACTGGCGTCAAATTACCTGGTATTGTTGGTCCGATATTCGTAACCTAAGGAGGATCATACCCGCACCTGTGAGTTACCATGAGCAGTCAGTTATGCCTGAAGCCATCAGAGCAGCACTTGGCACACAAAGAGGCTCTGTGAACACCCCATCCATCCTGCCACCTCTCATGGCTGCCTTTCCCCACTGCTGGGGTGGGTCCAGACTGCAATTCCAAACTGCTTCATGGGGCTGGTTAGATGCCCAGGGAGATGTTAATTGAAGGAGCTTTGATGTGGTCACAAAGGGTTCCACAGGGCCTCTCCTTTGTAGCATCTGGTGAATGGCTGGTTTGAGCAACTGTCAGGATACTCTCTGATTCACTATGACTTTCACTGAACCTACCCACTTTGGCGACATGCTTAGGGGCCTGGGTTCCTACTAAGGAGTGGTTGGTGCATTTGTTAGGTACCCAGGCTCTAGAGCCAGACAGAGCTATTTATACAATTTGGTTTAACTAATGTCAGCAGTGAAGCCCTGGACAAGTCTGTCCTCCTCCCTGGGCTCCTTTTTTCACATCCTCAAGTTGTTTCCAAATCTCCTGGAGAGTTTAAGAGGTTATGCCGTTCTCCGGCCACAATGACTTCCTTTCTTTTCTTCAAACACATTAAGCTACTTCCATCTCAGGGACTTTGCCCTGCTGTTCCCTCTGCTTAGAACTCTCTTGCCTTGGTCCCTTTTCATATTTCAAATTTCAGCTTACAGATTACTTCTTCAGATGGCCCCCAGACCACCTGGCTGAAAGAGCCTCCCACTATAATTACCCCATAACCTGCCAGCCTGTTCACCTGCTTACCAGTCCTTATGGCAACATGAACTTGACTTATCTATTCATTTTATTAACTTATTGTCTGTGTCCCCAGTGGAGGCTTCTTGAAGGCAGAAACTACCTAAACTATCTAAAATAGGCCCCTGACTGTTACTTTCCCACAAACTATCTAAGTCCCCCAGTACCTGTCACATAGTTGGCACAGAGTAGATGTTCCTTAAAATAATGAATGAATGAGGATATTGATGACAGTAATAATAACATTCATTGAGCTCTTGTAGAACACCAGAGGCTGTCCAAGGTACTCTCTACACACAAACTTCCTTACTTCTCATGATCACCCCATTTACAGGGGAGACCCAGGCACAGGAGGGTTCAGTAACATGTCCAGAGTCACACAGCCAGTCACACACAGCCAGAATTTAAACTTAGGCTGTCTGGCTCCAGAGCCAGCACAGCTAAATGAGTGCATGAATGAGAAAGTTAGTTGATAAGCAGCACTCAGAGCCACACCCAGCACACAGTAGGTGTTTGTGTGTGATAGCCAGGATGAGTGTTTCACTATCACACCCCTTCCTTCTACCTGCTTGGCTCTTTGCTCCTCCCTACAGGTTCCAGCGCCTACCACTACCACGCCCTTCCACCCCTAACACCTGCCCGCCTCTGTAATCAAACTACAAAGTACACACCTATCTATTCAAAGGTGGGGTTTTACATTTCAAGGAGCTGGAGATCTAAATACTTAAAGGAGCCACGTGAATTATTGACCCTTCTCCACAGCAGGGTCTTTGGTCCCTCTCTGGCCTCACAATCATCCTTTGGCTCCAGCTTCCTGTTCCCTCCAGAGGGCCTTTGAAAGGGGGCAGGTGAAGGCGGGGTTGGGGGGCAGCTCGCTCCCTCGGAATGGTGCCTCTTGCCTTCCCAGGACCAGAGGGGACTGTTGGAATTTTAAGATCTAATCTGTCTGCTTTCCCTGGGGACTGGTGGACATGTTCTGTCTGAATGTTTGCCAGTTTCAGTTGATTTCAATTCCAGAAACATTTAATGATCTCTTACCATATGCAAAATCACTATCACCACCACCACCACCATCACCGCCCTCCCACCATCATCAGAAACTACCATTTCTTGAGAACTTGCTGTGCAGGTGAATGAAATGCCAGAACGTCCACTTGCCCACCCTCTCTGTGCCTCCCTTTGCTCATCTGTAAGTTGGGGGTAACACCAGCACTTCTTTACAAGATTGTTGTAAAGGATCAAACGAGTGAACCTAAGGGGGTTCATCATAACCCTTTTAAGAATCCCAGTCCTGTGCTCTGATTGTCCCTATCCTGCCCTGCCTTTTTCTTATTGCCTTGTTACTTTCTCACAAACTATGAACTTCATTTATGCGTTTTAGGTAGATTAATAGATAGACCAAGATATCTGTCCTTCCCCTCTGGAATGGAAGCTCCACAAGGCTAGAGATCTACCTCTTTTGTTCATAGATGTATCCCAAGTACCTAGAACAGTGTCTGGCCCATACTGAATACTTGCTCAGCATTTCTTGGATGAGTGGATGCATGAAAAATAGGCCCTCAGGCTCAGCGCCTGGAGCTAGTGGGTTCAAATCCAGCCCAGGCCTGCTAAACATCAATGACAACTACAACCAAAAAAATAGCTGGACCTTGTGGTGGGCACCTGTAGTCCCAGCTACTCGGGAGGCTGAGGCAAGAGAATTGCTTAAGCCCAAGAGTTGAGGTTGCTGTGAGCTGTGACGCCACAGCACTCTACTGAGGGCGGCATAGTGAGACTCTGTCTCAAAAAAAAAGAAGAGAACTATGCCCCCAATAGCACAGCAACCACCAAATACGTCATGGCCACTATTACTATTATTGTCTTAGTAAAGATCCCGGCCCCATGCAGCAAGGTGGGCCCTGTCTTTTATTTCTAATTGCAGAGGCAGAAACTGAGGGCCTGGGAGAGACATAAACAGTCTCTGTCCTCAAGTGGCTTTTGACCAAGGAGGTAAACTCCAGGACTCTGCTCACTCTTGGGAAGGACTCCCTGAGCAAGAAAAAGCCTTGGGAATCAGGCTTCTTTTAGGGGCACCTGTATGGCAGGAATTGATTTGAGACCCAGCCATCAGAGTGAGAGAATTGTCCACTTTACAGATGGATATGCTGAGGCTCAGAGGGTTTTCAGAGGCTGTCAGTGAAAAGGATTTGGTCTAAACCCATCACCTCCCAGGTTTTGCTGCTCAGGCCTGCCCACCTCACTTCTTTCCATGCTCCCTGACCCCAGACCCCTCACTGTCTCAGCACCAACCTCATGACAATCTCTGTGTCCCCCAGGAGGGCCGGGAGCAGCCTCTTCTTTCCTCTGCTTGAACGCCTGGCTAACTCCAGCCCACCCTTCTTCTCTAAGGAGTCCCCGGAACCTTCCTTCCCCTCTGAGTGTTGGCCCCTTGCTGGCCTTGCCCCGGTCCTGGGTCACTACGCCCCACATACTTTGTGTTGGCTCAGTGGTCTCTCATCTCTTGAGTCCCTCAGGCTCCACTGTGGGGTCTGTCTGGCTCATTGTATCATCCCCAGAGCCTGCTACAATGCCTGGTGCACAGTAAGCCCTTTCTAAAGTGTGAATAAATGAATGAGATCTTGCCTGTGATGTCTCATGCTGGAATTCAGACCTAGGTTGGCCATGGAAGCAAATGCCTCTGGGCTCAGCTTTTAAAGAAAACCTCATGGCTGAGGAATATTGTTCTCGGCTGAGAAATATTGGAGGCCACCAATCCTGGAGAGTGCACACAATGTCAACAACTGAGCTAACGAGGAACAGCATTGTGAGTGGAGGGAACAGAATGGAGCGAAGGGTAAGAAGTAAAGAAAAGCAGGGTTGGGGTAAGGACCAGGGCAGCTCAGTGTGACTGGTGCATAGAGGCTTTGTGGGGGATGCACATTGTAGAATTGGGTGCTTGGAGCACCAGGCTGGTGGGATCAGAACAGAGAAGGCTTTGAAAGCCAAGAAAGGAATCTATTTGTCTCCTGTTTGGAAGTGGGGATCCCTTGCTGATATTTAAAGAGAGCCGTGCTTTAGAAGTGTCACACTGGCCAAAGTGGGAAAGAGATGAGGAAAGTGGCTGGATCTTCTTACACACTGCAGACACAGTACACCTGGTATGCTGACCTTGGGCAGCAGCTGTGGACATAAGGAGGAGAGATCAAAGGCAAGAGAAGCATTTGGGATTGGACTGGGTGGCTGACTGCTGGGAGGGGACGAGGGCAAGAGAGAGACCCCCATCCTGCTCCCAGAGCCAGATGCCTTCTAGACCCACATCGAGTTACACAAGGGACGGTCGTCTCAGAAATCACAGAGGTCACCTCTAGCCTGGCCTCCCCACCAGCTGCTGCAAGGTAATAATTCATTACAAATAATAAAGGGAGGAAGGAGATGCCCCCCAATGAGGATCTCACCCTGACAAGGGAAAGAACCCTAAATAAATGGGTCCTTTGATCATTGGACCGATTTCCGCAAAGGCTTGTTAGCTTCAAGAAGATCAAATGGGGAAGATAATGAGCAATTTTCAGGTAGTAGGTGCAGCATGCAAGGTGACAACCCAATTTAGTCAGATTCTTAATCAAGTCAGAATCCCTGACTTGACGCTATTTGCAGAGTCTATTACTCCATTATGCTGAGTGCTTTGCTGTCTGCGGTCCCCGGATTTCCAGGCGTTAGAGGTATTTATCTCCATGCGATTTAATTAAAGTCTAGTGTTTAATGACACAATGTGCACTAATTATTTCTTGTTGGTTGTTGAGGGTGTTTTTTCCCTCCCCCACCCCCCTTTCTCAACAAAGCAAAAATCTCATTATGTCATCTGGGGGAAGACGAGGCTGGGTTGGGCTGGGCGGACCTGGTGACAGATCCTCTGTCCAGGCTTCTGAGAAAAGCAGGAAGACCCTTTTTCCTTTGGATTCTTCATGCAGGGCGATGTGTCCACCATGTTTTTTGAGGATGAGCCTTCACTCTCCCGCCCTACTGTATGTGAAAGGCTGGGTGCCCAGGAAAGACTTGGAAAATGTCGACCTGGGCTATTGTTACTGTTACTGCTGTGCTGTGCGTACTGGTGGGCCACATGTAAGGAAGATGGAGCCACACCAAAATGTAGGCTCCACCGAAAAAATCCTAGTTCTATGGCTGGAATTCTCAGTGGTTTTAGTCTGAGCTGGGTCAGGCAGAGCACCTGTTAAAGATAAACAGCAGTTTAATCCCCCCGGGAGCACCAAGCCTGGAATAACTGAGTACCATTGAAGAGGAGGTCCCAGTCCCAGTGACCAGGGAATGCAGAGCACCTGGGATTTGTGGTCACACAGCCTGTATTGTCAGCCTTGTTACCTTGGGAGAGTCATTCCCTCTCTCTAGGCCTCAGTTTCCTCATCTGTACAATGGAACCTCTGAAATGCAATGAAGATTAGAAGAGGTAAGACATGAAGGCACCAAGGCTATGCCTAGTACATAAGCCTGCCTCAAGGATGAGGCAACTTGGATTACTGTATCATATCTGCTCGTGGAAGGACGTGGTGAAGGGCAGAGGTCAGCAGTTGGTAACAGTCAAGTATCTGAGGGTCGAAGGTGTTATCTGGGGTGAGGACCAGAGCCGTCAGGCATTAGATCCCAGCTAGGGGGTTGGCATAGTTCAGAACCAAGAGAAGGAGCAAAAATATCTCCAAAGGACAACCAAGGCTGAAGCTCATCCAGGGGCCAGTGAGCCCTGGACAGGATGTGCTGAGATTTGAAGCCTCTTTGGGTGACCAGAGTGGTCCCAGGTCTTCCGGAAAGCAAAGAAGTAAAGAATAGCAGTGCCCGCTGCTGACTGGGGTTCACGGCCACCTCTAGGACAGAACCCTCAGGGCCCAGGGACAAGACGAAGCTTCGAGGGAGCTGGAGCGGGCAGAGGCAAAGGCTAGGGAGGAGGTGAGTCTCACAACCAAGGGCTGCCAGAACATGCCAAGGGCAGGATAGGACACAGGCCAAGGGCATGGGCTTTGGAGTCTGATTGGGCTGGAGATCTGGTCCTCCCAAGGCCTGGAGCAGGTCACTTTGCCAACCCAAGGCCCATTTCTACACCTCTGAAACAGGACAAGCCTGAGATCTAACTTCCTCAGGCTGTGAAGGGATTAAATGGGGTAATACGTGACACCACATAGAAAGTGCTTAATACATTTTAACTCTTTTTCTTGCTCGGGCATCAGGGCACTCTGAATACCAGGACTTTATCTGTGGAAGTCCTGAACTGGGACATAAAGAGAAGGATTCTGTGGTCACCTGCAGGTTTTGAAATGCCACAGGGACTCAACATTTATGTCCCTTGCCGTCCTCCCCATGGTTCCCTTGGTGAGACCAGATGCTTTCCAGTCAGAAAGAGAGACCCCCTTCTGACACCTTCCTTCCACTCTGAAAGGCAGGTGGTACTGCATCAGAGACCAGGAGTCGCCCTGGGCCTGCCCTGTCCACTTCGAGGAAGGACAGCCGAAGTACATCCTTCTGCAAAGTGGCTTTGGCCTGTGCCATGAAACAGGAGACCCTGCTGTCCTGTCATGTCAGGAGAGATCAGGTTCAGACCCCGGTTTGTGAGGCATCCAGTGAGCCCTGAGGAGACTAGGGGACCCTGCCAGCACCGATGCTTTGTTCCAGGTGGAGGCAAACAGGACCATCGGAGGCACTCTCTTAGGAGCTCTGATGCTGGGGGTTCTGGGGAAGGTGTCAGCCTACCTATTTCCGATGAACAATTTTTCCTGTTTTTCATGAACTTTGCAGATTCTGGAACACAGCATGATTACCCAGTTTTGCCAGCTCTCTGCCCTTTCTGCTCCTGCAGTAACTCCTCCACCATCACCAGAGGGTCTGCACACAGGACTCATCCTTTGATGAGTCCTGGAAAAGTGAGATCTATGAAGGCCCTGGAGTTTGTGGTGCTGGGTGCATGGCCATCTCTGACCTTCAAGAAGTTTCTGCCCAGGAGATGGGTGTCAGTGCCCATAAAAGCAGGTACAGAGTGGAGAGGCAAGGTGGGGGACTGGGGCTCCCTGTGCTCAGAGAAGGTTCTTGGGAAGGTGTTGCTGGAACTGGGTCCATGAGAGGGAGACTAGTATCGGGGTGGGGGAGGGCCTGTGGGTAAAGGCACAGGGAAGAGAGCACTGTGTTCTAGGAGAGTGGAGAAGGGAGGGGAGACGGGGGCAATGGAACCAGAGAGGAAGATGAAGGGGGGCTACAACTTTCTTACCAACACCCTTGAACTGTCTTCTCTAGATAATGCCTAGATGCAAGAAAGTTCAGGAAGACCCAGCTGGTTCTTGGGGAACCTGGAGGGGTAGTTGGCCTCCTGGACTGACCACAGGTGAATGTCTTCTGCTGACTCAGCCTGACCCAGAGTCACACCCTCCTTCCTCCCCAGCACCAAGCCCTTTGCTCCAGGTCAACGGACAAGGAAAGCACAATGACGGAGACCAAATGGCCCAGTGGCCGGGGCAGTCTGGGAGCAGGCTCACCTCTCCTGAGCCACGGATCAGGAGCAAAGGCCAAGGGAAGTGTGGAAAACAGAGAGGCCTTTGGATCCGAGGGGCTTGGGGACTCAAAGGCAGCGGCTTGAAAGCTTTTATGGGAGTTTCTTCAAGGAAACAGATATCTTCACTGACACTTGCCAAGGCATTTTCTCCAGTAACAAGCTTCTTTATTCAACCAAACAAAGAAACGCTGGTACACAGAGGAGTGGGGAGAGCTGTCAGATGCTGTTCTGGGGAGAAATGAAAGAGCTTTTGCAGAGGCTCAAGCACATAAAAGCTGAAGGTCAAGGCAGAGGCCCCCTTCTGACTGCCCTGTGGTGCACAGGACATTCTGAATGGCCTCCCAGCCCCATTACTGCCCTCGGGGCTGCAGGACGTGCAGCCCCCAAGAATTTGACTGGGCTCCCCTGGAGCCTCCGTGTCCACCCAACCATCCTGTGGCTTCCACAGTTCCGGCTTCTTTCTCTGAGTCATGGTATAGTCCCCGCCAGAACTGAGTCTTCCCAGGCTGGGGTGGAAGCAGAGGGTGGGGCAAAGGAACAATGCAACCCCCCGTGGGGTCCCATTATGGGCTCAGCCAACCTGAAGGCCTGTCTGGAGACCCAAGACATCTTTGTGCTTCTCACTGTTCTTCACATTCCCAGCTCTCACACTCCGCCTCCTTCCTCCCCATCCTCTTGGTATGGGACCATCCCGGAGAACCGTTCTGCTGCTTTGGAGATGTTTGCTTGGTCACAAGGGGGACCTGCACTGTAAATATAACAAGAAAAGTGACAACCACCACCATCTGTGGAGGGTTTCATTATTTACAAATGCTTCATATCCCTTGTATTATTCGTCCCTAATAACAAACTTGGAAAAAGGAGCAAAATTATTTTTCTCCCTCCCATTTTACAGATGAGGGAATGGAGCCTCTGGTGATTGAATGACTTGTCAAAGGACTCATGACACATCAGCTGGGGCTCCCACCCAGCTCTGACCTGCTCCACACCTCTGATTATTGGATCCCCATGGACACAAGGCCACGGCTCCTCTGCCAGAGTCTAGCGTCCAGGAGAAATCTCCATGGCATACAACAACTTGTTCTAGCTGGATGGAGATTGCTGATCTTGGCTGGGCTCAACTGGGGATGTTCTGCTCCAAGTGGGCCCAACAGAACAAAAAGAGCACAGGCTGAACTGTACAAGAGCAACTGAAGTCTCTGCTTGTGCCACATCTGTTAACTTTCATCAGCCAAAGTAAGACACATGGCTGGGTCCCAGCCCAGGAGATGAAGAATTACTGCCAGGCCACAGTACGAGGGAACCACAAAAATGCATGCTGAAGAATATGGATGTTTTGGCCGGGTGCAGTGGTTCACGCCTATAATCATAGCAGTTTGGGAGGCCGAGGTGGGTGGATTGCTTGAGCTCAGGAGTTTGAGAACAGCCTGTGCAATAGCAAAAGTTAGTATCTACTAAAAATAGAGAGATTAGCCAGGCATTGTGGCTGGCGTCTGTAGTCCCAGCTCCTGGGGAGGCTGAGGCAAGAGGATCACTTGAGCCCAAGAGACTGAGGTTGCTGTGAGCTATGATGACACCACTGCACTCTACCCAGGGCAACAGACTGAGACTCTGTCTCAAAAATAAATAAATAAATAAGAGTATGGATGTTTAATCCTGTTATACTTGCTGCAGAGTGATGAGGCAGCAAGTATAACCCATAATCCAATCTTCCACAATGAATAACTCAGGTGGACTTACTTTCATGTAATTCATTTATTTCAACACCAAAGTTTGATACTAATTACTTTTATTTTTATATCTACTCATAGAAGTACAGAATTAGAACGGTGGTTAAGTGGAGAAAGCTTCCATATCTTCTTTGTCGCAGTGATTTCTTAGTAAATTGTGTGTCTTCTCAAACGTAGGCAGGTGGGGTTTCTCCTCTGTCCGTACAACTCGGTGTCATGGAGCAAGTATGCACCTGCAGGCTTAGGCACGTACTTGATGAATACAAATGCATTACATACGCATATGTGGCCACCCTTTGGAGACCCAATAACCTGGATAAGAAGGTCACCGGGAACCAAGCCCTGTTACGCTAGAAGAGCAATGGAAATTTGCACAAACCATGGCTGGGGGTACGAACTAGATTCCATCACTTTGGAAAGCAGCCTGGCATTATGATAAAATACTCATATCCCATGACTTGATAAGACACTCATATCCTATGATCCAAAAGAAACCTTCAGACAAATGACCAAAGTATATGTGGTAGAACCTTCATAGCAACGTGGTGTATCCCAACCCAGGCCCGGACACATCCCAAATGTCCCCTATAATAGGATGCGCGTGTCACCTGCAGTATACTCATACAGTGGAATACTATACAATAAACACAATGAAATACAGCTACAAGCAACAACGCGAATCTTCTAAACCAAATGTGAATGAAAAGAAGTGAACATTATAGTGGGACTCCATTCACAAACAGCAAAACTAAACTACACAGATAATCAACCCATAAAGAAAAGCCAGGAAATTATTATCATAAATGCCAGCACAGTGGTGCCCACTGAGTGAGTGAGGAGCAAGGAGAATTAGGAAGTAGACACAGGATCTTCGGGAGATGACAGAGTCCCACCTCCTGGCCTGGGAGGGGTTACGTAGGACTCACGTTACCGTTATTTATGGAACTGTGCTTTTATATTTTATGCATTTTTCTGTGTGCAATATTTCACAATACGAATGTGTTTTCTTAAGGACAGCTAGAGGAAGTGGGGGTGTTGAGTTCAGAGAAGAGAAGACACAGGGTGAATGTAAAACATTTCTTATGATATTTGAAAAGCTGGGATATGGAAGAGCGTTCACCACCTTCTATGTCATCTCAAGGGAGGAAAAAAGTCAGGACCCCAAGAAAGATGCTTCAGAGGGACAGGTTTGGCTCCATATGAGGAAGAATTGTCAATACCTAGAAATCTTCCTGTTCAAAGATGGAGTGTCCTTTTTTTGGTGGTGAGGGAGATAAGCTCCTTTTTATTTAATTAAAGGACTCAAAAGCACACTGATAGAGACCTTGGCAAGGATCTTGGAGGATGAGGCAGTGTCAGAGAGGCCTGGAGCAGGGAGGGCTGTTGTTGACCTACCCCAAGGCGTGGATGAGGGCAGCACGGATGAGCAGGGCTTTTGTAGCTAGCCAGACCTGAGTTTGACATCACAGTCCTGACGCTAATTAGTCAAGTGACCTTGGGCAAGTTACCTGACCTCTCCAGCTTCTATTTCCCCATTTGAAAGTGAAGCTGCATATAAATGACCTGGTACCAGAGCCTGGTACTTAATAAGCCCTCAATAAATGATAGTCATTAATAAAAAAGAGAAGTCTCTTCCAAACTTGAGATTCTAAGCGTCTCTAAGTGTGTGTGTTGAATTAGTCATGTTTTGCAGCAATAAAGCTGGGTACTTTGTGCCTGTGGGTTTGCAGGGCCAGCTGCAACTGGAGGCCGGGGCTCTAGACGGAAGGCTCCAGCTGTGGGTTAGGTTTAGGTTCTGTTTCCACATATCTCTCATCCCAAAATAAAGCAACCTGGGTTATCCCTTGTTCATGACAGAGGACAGAAATTTTGCAAAGAAGCCTTAAAGAAAGATGGAGACTTTACCTCTTTCATGTTTACATGGATGGAGCTGGAACATATTCTTCTTAGTAAAGTATCTCAGGAATGAAAGAAAAAGTATCCAATGTA